>BQNB010000946.1:0-70000 GCA_026074375.1 Tanacetum coccineum
GGATAAAATTATTTATTTCCGGGTATTGTTTTATTTACATTGCGTGTGGGACCAGCAATGGTTTAGTGTGGGGGAATTTGATGTGCGCTAAAACACACATCTTTTATAACCCGGAAAACACTATTAATTGGACTAAAAATGCTAAAATATGGATAATTATCTTGCTAATATGTTTGTTTGGTATTTTTATGTCTTGCAGGTAAAAACGATTGAAAACGAAGCAAAAACGGGTATTTACGGGTTCGTCGCGATCAAGAGTGCCTAATATTCAAAACTAAGACAAAGTCGTGAAAAGTTCTCGAGCATGCCATTAGAAAGAGCAAGAGAAAACGAGTCCAACAGTGCTCTCGGATCTTATTGGGCCAGCCCGTAACCCGCTTAATGGGCCGGGCCAACCCAAACAAGTTAAAGCCCAACAAAAGCTCAATTAATAAAATATGTTATATTATAGAGTGCTAACGTCATGTCATGTGACATGAAAATTAATTCAAGTTGAAACATGTGACTGCGCACTCAACATGAAATGGCAAATTGGGTTAGTACGCGTGGCTTTGCAGTTTGTTATTTCTCTCAAATTTCTGCAATATGATCCAAGGGACGGAATTTACTGCGTACTATGGAAGCTAATGAATTGGCCACGTGGCTTCGCCTCAACGGTGAATCCCTTTTGCTTATTGCTGTCGATCCGAGGGAGCATGAGTATTGGCCAATGATTGGTCAAAATTATGAGGCAATGATTGGTCCGAATTTACATTATCACCCCTTCTCAACCCCTATAAATCCATACGCTCCCTTCATTATTTGAGAAGTTAGTTAGTTTTTTTTATTTTTCTAGTTTGTAGTTTTTAGCTTATTTTAATTTTGTAAAAGCTTTTCACAAGCTTATTAGCTTATTTTGTAATAAATTTGTTTCAGCTTATTTGTACTTCGGGCTTATTGATATGAATTAATGAAGATGGTGTTGATTTAGTGCTTATTTCTTTGGGCTTATTCTTTCCTTTTATAAATTCGAATAAGCTACTTGAGCTTATTGAATCTTTCAGCTTATTTCTTCACCCGTATAATCCTTCCTATGGATTATTCGATTTAGAAGTAGCTTATAGTTTCTAAATAAGCCTAGGCTTATTTCACCTCTCTTTTCTCTTTTCGATTCGATTTTTAGCTTATTGCTATTTTCGTTTTGCTTATTATTTGTTCGAGTTCGATTAGAAAGCAATAAGGAAGGCTTGGAGTGCTCATTTCCTCCACTTATTTTTGACCCTCTTTGAATGATCGAGAGCTTAAATGTTTAAAAAAAATGCTTATTCACTTGTTAGTTTTCCAAATATCTTATAAATCTTTAGTTTTCTCCTCCTAGTGTTAAGTCGGTTATCAAACTTTTTCAATAAGTGCTTACTCTCTCGCCTAGTGCTTATATCGTGTTCTCGTTTCAGATTTAGTTAGCTTATTGTTTTGGTTAAAGAATTGTTCGGTTTAGATTTGAAATAGATTTTTAGATCTAATTTAGATTAAAGTTTTCATCGTGCTTCTTTCTTAAGTGTTTATGCAAAATAGTTTTTTTAACTCATTTTTTTTTGTTTCACTCAAAAATGTATCCAGTTTAACTCTAGTCTCATAATGCTTATTTAGGGTTAAAAATCTGTTTTGAATTTAAACTAAGAATTAGGTTACTGGCCCATTTCTTTGTATAGTCCATTCGTTTTTAGGCTTTGAGAATTTCTTTTGGACTCTCGTTGGAATATAATAGGAACAAAGATTGAAAGTGTTGAAATTGTAAACTGTTTTTTTATTAACAGTTTGTATGTTTTGTGTTTTAACTTTGGTACCGGTCAACTCATGAGGCGTGGAGCTTATGGGTTTATTTAGCTAGACCGAATTTGATTATTTGTTTTAGCTAAATAAATCGGGTGGTTTTCGTTTAATTGAGGCTCTTCAATTTGATTCCATTTTCTATTTTTTTTCTTTCAATTAAATAGTGTAGCTTAGAATAAAAATGTTTTGCTTTGCTTATTTGATTATGATGAGTAGCGAGTAGTTTAATTTGTGCTTATTAAGTAAAATTGTGAATTGGGATTTAAGTGTGGATTTGAAAAAGGTTTAATTAATAATTTTGGATTATTTAGATTTATAGTTTGAATGTTTCGAAGGGTAAAAGCCGGAGAAATAGATTTATTTTTAAAAAAACATTTTACTTAAATTGTCATTTAATTTCTTTAAATTTGTTTTCGGAGGATTTTAATTCGTTAAACCTTAAACCCGCACTTAATGAACATTTCACGTCACTTAGCAAGCATTTTTATCATTTATATCTTTTAGATCAATTTTAGTATTATCTTGTAGTTTTTAATCTTAAAATTAATATTAGTTTAAAAATAGTTTAAATCCAAAAGTTTAATTTCCCTTTTATATGCTTTCCATTTTAGTAGATTTAGAAAACCAAACCCAAAAACTTAAGTGATAATCAAGCTCAATTTACAACTTGAACGTAGATTTCCATTCACTTCTCGCCGAGGAAACGACCCAGGAGGTTTTTTGATAATTGCTTTGGTTAAAAGCGATTTTCTAGAACCCGACGGAAAATACTTACTATACTATTATTGGCCTATCCTTATTATTACGTATTAATATATATTATATATATTTTCTACGTATTGATTCGGACGGATCAAAGACTGACATTGTTGGGATTCTAGATTTGATGAGACAAAATAAATAAAAGAATGAAATATAAGGACTAAATCTAGCATTATGGAATTCTACAAGCTAGTGGATAATTATGGAAGATTTAGTCAAAGATATCAAAAGATAAAGATTATGAAGATCTCCTTAAGAAGATAGAAGATATCAGAAGATCAAGTTTAATATTTAAAAGATTTATTTGTCTTATACTTATTTTCTTATGTAAGTCTTGATCTCTCCCTATATAAAGAGATCATAGACATAGGTTTTAGATATAGCAGAGTCGACTGATGAGAGTCGAATAGTAAAAATGTGTGTGTGTGTACACAGTTAGTTAGCATAGTTAGATAGTTAATTGGTGTAGCCCCAAGATTATGTTTGGGGTAAGAGGGAAACGTTTGAATATAAAACCTTGTTTAACAATAATGATGTTCTCTATTTAATTCTGATGTGCATATTGTTTTCATTGTTATTGTCAATCCTAGATATAAAGATCTAACCAATCTGAGCTTAAACGATCTTCACAATTGGTATCAGAGCCAGGAGGCTCTTGATCTAGGATCTACAAGGTATTTTTGGTGTCGTGTTTTTAAAGAAAAGAAGTAGAGTAAAATTGGTGCAATTAGGGTTTTGTACAAACCCTAAATCTGTTAACAGGAAAATCAGATTGACGACATCAAGATGGCGTGTGAATTACTTGTACATAATGAGGTCGTGTGATTGGCTGAAACCCTAATTCGTGTTGATATTACTAGCTGCCATGGATGATACAAAGATGGAAAGGTTTGTATTACTTGTTTATTCGTTAATACTGCCATCATAACAGTTTGTACTGCCAGAAGATGCTTAGTACTGCTCTTGTACAACATTACTACTGCCAATGGTGACTTTGTACTGCTTGGTATATGGTTAATACTGCCACAATAGAAACTTAGTGCTGCTCATTGGAAGGTTAGTACTGTTGGATGATTTTAGTACTGCTAGCAAGATATTACAACTGCTATGAGACGAATTTATGTTTGCATTATGTTGTTTCATGAGTACAACAGTTGGGTAGGTTCATTACTGTTTAAATTCGTCTTCAAGATGCCAGGATTGATAACAAGTTTGTGCTGCTAAGACACTTTAATACTGCTAGTTTAATGAATAACGAGTTAGTACTGCTACCTTTATTTTTGTACCGCCAAACTTAGCGACAACGTAGTAACAGAATAGCGACATAATAAGTGTCACAAAATTCTTTAGGAGGAAGGAGAATGGAAATTAGTAACAGTTTTGTGACAGGAAAAAGTGTTGATGTAAGCAGTTTTGTGTTAACAGTTTATACTGCTTGTTTTTATTACTACTGCTATTGGAAATCAATTAGTACTGCCAGGTTTAATCGATATCGAACAGAGGACGTTTTTAGTACTGACATTTTTGACAGATATCGATTAACACACACGTTTTTGGATCTCCGACAAAATTGATTATTGAAGAAAATGGCTCATTTTTGGATTTCTTGGAATAATTGGTTAAGAAGATGATTATTTATCACTTATTTGACAGTGAAGTAGAATTATTTGGGTTTGTGTTCTTATCATATCTTAAAAGGCTAGTCACTTTTAAAGATAACTTGTTCGTGCTTAGAAACAATGTGACGAAGACTTGACAAATCTAGCAAAGGTGTGTGATCTAACTTATGGTGCTCAATGCTCACATTTGCTATCACTTTGGTATGGTGTCTCATAAAAGATGAGGATAATTCTCAAGAGGTTGCGATCTACTTATATTTCATAGATTTATTTATAAGTTTGGAGTCACATGGATAGTACAAGATATAAGACACAAGTTTGGGTTATTTTACTTCTACATCAAGTTCGTTATACTTAGTTTTCTTCATCAGTAATCATTACAAAAAGCCTACAGAATTTGAAGATTTAAGAGATGGTTAACATATGGGTTTTAAGAGAAGCTTATTGTTAAAAATGTTTAACCATCAGGATTTGTTCATGCGCCACTTGAAGTGAAAGGTTTCATTACTACTGCTAGTTGTTTATTACTGCTGCTAGTTTATGTTTCTACTGATCAAAGTCATTTTTCGTATTATGCTTCATGGTAGGTATTTTGAGTATTGGAAGACTGGATTAGTAGTTGTGGTATATGGTTTGTAGATGTTATGATCCAAGTTGCATATCTACAGAAGACCCCTATTAGATGATTACAAAAGGGGAAGAAGATTACAGGTTTATTGATTTGCAGCTTATTATATGTGGTGGCATGATACAAAGGATATCTGATTAAGGGGAAGCTTGGAATTTTGTTTCATTCAGGGAGATGACTACATCTCAACTTCAGGGGAAGCTTTGGATTTATGATGAAGTTCGTACACGACTTTGTTTGTTTTGTGATCATCAAATAGGGGAAGATTGTTAGGATTCTAGATTTGATGAGACAAAATAAATAAAAGAATGAAACATAAGGACTAAATCTAGCAGATTGGAATTCTACAAGCTGGTGGAGAATTATGGAAGATTTAGTCAAAGATATCAAAAGATAAAGATTATGAAGATCTCCTTATGAAGATGGAAGATATCAGAAGATCAAGTTTAATATTTAAATGATTTATTTGTCTTATACTTATCTTCTTATGTAAGTCATGATCTCTCCCTATATAAAGAGATCATAGACATAGGTTTTAGAAATAGCAAAGTCGACTAATGAGAGTCGAATAGTAAAAGGTGTGTGTGTGTGTGTACACCATAGTTAGATAGTTAGTTGGTGTAGCCCTAAGATTGTGTTTGGGGTAAGAGGGAAACGTATGAATATAAAACCTTGTTTAACAATAATGATGTTCTTTATTTAATTTCGTTGTGCTTATTGTTTTTCATTGTTATTGTTAATCCTAGATATAAAGATCTAACCAATCTAAGCTTAAAACGATCTTATCATAGGGTATAACAAGCTGTCGTGACTGCTTCTGCCCAGAGAAATAATGAAGCCTTAGAAAATATCAACATGGTACGTGCGGCTTCCACTAAAGTTTAGTTCTGTCTTTCGACAATGCCGTTCTGTTATGGTGTACGCGCTACTGAAGTTTGGTGTGAAATTCTGACATCTTCATAGTAGGTTGTCAGAGTCTGATTGAAAAACTCTATTCCATTATTTGTTCTAATATTGCGGACTGTTGCATTTAGACGAACTTGAATCATCTTCAAAAATTTAATCACGAACTCCGGAGTTTCATCCTTTGATCGTAAAAATTTCACCCAAGTAAACCGAGAGTAATCATCAACAATAACCAATATGTAGTTCTTCCCATTGATACATTCAATCCTCGTTGGACCGCAGAGATCCATATTGTAACATTCGGTAATTTTTGGAATTTTAAAGGATTATTTTAACCTTTGACTTTTCAGGTTCGATTTGACATTGTGACTTTTGGTCTTTTATTGTCACATAAAAGCGATTACCGTGTAACCGGTAAAATTTTATGAACATATTTTAAATAATAAATCATATTTATTATTACATCTCTCATGTGCAACTTATTTTTAACTTATTTGACTTAAAAACGAAAAAGATATAGATTATTTCTAAGCTGTCGTATCAAAAACGAACCACTAAATCACGTTTTCACGATTCGGACTCAAAAGCAATTTGATGTAAAACGACATTCCGGACAACTTTTTAGTTTACCCGAGACTTGAAAACAAGCAGAAAAGGCCTAAAACAGCCTCGCAAAATTTTGATCAGCGTACACAATGCGTACCGACACAAAAGTAATTAAATTTATTTTTAATTATCACTATTTATTTAATAAAAATATTAAATAAAATCCTTTAACATTTTATTCAAGAGCGTTTGTTGATAACGCGAATATTCGGGTTAAAATTCATTTTTATTTTCCGGACAAAGTTTATCAGTAATATACAAAATAAATAATAAACGTTTTAAATAAATTTTATAAAACGTTTACGAAAATTAGTCAAGTAAATACTCATTTTTATTGGAAAAGTGATTCGGAAAACAATGGCGCAAGTTTCGTGACTCGAATCGACCGTTAACTAGTCCAAATGAGTCCCGAACCAATATTTTATAAAAGTTTCTCAACAAGTTTTAATTTATAACTTTTATTATATATATAAAAGTTTTATAATTAATTCTTTTTACAAAATAAAAAACACACACACACACACATATAAACACTCTCCTCCCTCTCCATTTTTTCTGGCGAGATCCCGTCGGATCCGGCCAACCTCCGGCCACCGCCGCCGCCCGAAAACTTTTCCGGCCAAACCCAAAAGTGTTTCTCATCATCCGATCTACCCGATCCCCACTACCACGCGCTGTCTCGCGCCTACATCCACCACCTCCACACCACAGCCGCCGCCCCGCTCCCCCCATTTCCTCCACACCGACACCATCATCACAGCCGCCCCACCTCATTACCTTCACCCCACCACTGTCGCACCTCAACCACACCCGCAAGAACCACAGGGTGTGTTTGTTTTGTTCATGAGCACCGAAAGGGTGCGTTGGGTTTTAAACAAACCCAACAGGGTGCATTCGGTTTCTTATACACAAAAAGAAAGGGTGCGTTGGGTTCATTTCACCAGAAGGGTGCGTTTTGATTTAAGAAAAACACCACGAAGGGTGTTTGTTTCGACGGTTCAGCAACAACCGAAAAAGGGGGTGATGAATTGGCTGCATGACAACCATGTAGGGTGCGTTGTGGTTTAATAGAAAACACTACGAGGGGTGTTCGTTTCTGGGTTTGAAACAAGCACCAGGGGTGCGTTCGTTTGGCAGTGACCACCCACAAGAGTGGGTTCGTTTATGTGGTTCTCAGCTAGCACCTCGAGGGTGCGTACACACTCTTTTGCCTCATCAAATAGGGACCATGGTTAGGCGATTCCTAGATTTGACTGATATAACAATGAAATAAATAGAATCAAAATTTAAGGACTACTACATTATGGAATCTCTACAAGCGTGGATAACTATGGACGATTTAACACAAAGACTACAAACGCGCGATAAAGATTATGAAGATCTCCCTTAAGAAGATATGAAGAAACCAGAGAGATCACTCTTAATCAGTTAAAAGATTTATTTCTCTTACCTTTTTTCTTAATGTCTACAGTATTGATCTCTCCCCATATAAACGAGATCGACACATAGGTTTTTACAGACATCGCAGATTTGACTGTGGAGTCGAATAGTAAAAATGATGTGATGGTGTGTACACAGTCTTAGTTAGCATAGATCAAGACGTTAGTTGGTGTAGCCCCACAAGATTTCTGTTTAGGTAAGAGGGCAGACTTTGAAATAATAAAAACTTGTTTCAACTATCATGATACTTCTCTCAGTTTAAATTCCGTGTGCAGTATTCAGTTTTGTCATTGTTATCTCTGTGCAACCTAGCATAGAAAGAGTCTAACCAATCCTGACACCTAGAACGAATCTTTTACCAGACATGAGCGACCCATAATGCAATGCACACAACCCGCCCTAGCCACTACAGAATCTCCTCAAGAGGACGAAGATTCTTTGTATTCATTTCTCACAAGGACTATTAACATCGTATTCAGATCCAACTTTCTCACTCCGCAAGCGTTAGCGGTAGTGAAAATGTCGCAGTTAGGCTCCAGCCCTGATCACTAAAAGCCAAAGTGCACCTAATTTTAGTCCCTAGAGCAGAAAGGGCGAACATTCCACATAATCTCACGTTAGGACACTTGTCAAGTAGCTTAGCTAATTCACACAACGATGCACAAACAAGAAATACATATTAAGAGTCCTACATCACAAGCCTTGTGACTTTTGCCAATAACACTCCGAGTGATACCTTAAGTCTCACGTGAAGATTACAATCCTGCTAGCAGCCAACACTTCCACAAAAGCCTTGAGAGTAGTGGCGAACATGCACAAGATCCTAGAACCCGATCCTGTAGGCTTGTGTGAGACTGATGGAGATTGAATCGGTCCCAGCTCATGAATTGATGAATTTTGAAAAAGGTAAACAACATGATCTGTAGTGTTATAAAGAACCGTTTAGCAATTTTGACACACGGACTGATTGTCGAAATCGACTTTCAATCCTTAACATAGTCTAGGGAAGCCTCCACAAGCAATCACATGGACGCTAGGAAAGCAAAAAGCGGACATTTGACGATCGATAATGCACGAAGTCACGTAACTTACCGGTTCTCTCTTACCGTGATCATCTGCTTTGAGCACCGCTCACGGCTAATAAGACACACGGCTAGCGCAGCGTAAAACCCTGTCCGAGATTCTTCAGAAATAGTCTACCTATGATCACAGGCAGTATTTATACTGAGTAAAGGGGAACCGTGGTTGCTACAACCGTATTCGACAAAGTGACAAAGCCACTTTCGTCCATATATATTGATTATCACTAACCCATTCATGCGGGTTTCCTGACGGTGGTAGCAGTTTCCCGATGACAAGTCGAAGCCAATACCACATGCTCATACTCAACCGACATATATAAAGACATCATGAAAGCTCAAGTACATGTTTCAAGACTTCCGCTACTCTGATACTGTACGTCTTTCTTGAAGAGACAAAGTATTAAGTTGATACCGCAAGTCCTCCATAAGTGACAAAGTGTTAAAGATAAAGAATATTAAGAAAGATGTTTACACACGCTTTCAACATCAAGAACAGTATGAGCATGTTGGTCCAGAAGTTACAAGATCACAAGAAGGCAAAAGATCACAAGATGATGATAATAGATTATGCTTGGTTGATGATCTCAAGGAGTTCAAGATCACATTCATGTCAAGTCAAAGATACAAGCCAAAGCCTAAAGTCAAAGATCACTACATCAATTCACAAGATAATGATTGAAGTTAAAGACTACGAGCTCAAGACTAAAGTCAAAGCATAGTATGCTAGGTTCTAACTTTTGTAAATTGGAGTGACCTCCCTTAGGCGGAGATTGTTAGGAATACAAAAAGTATCGGTCACTTCCAATATAGATAGTCGTAGCTCATAGATTAATCATATGTAATGTTAGTAAGCTAAATGGGCCAAAGACACATAGAAAGCCCATAACTTAAGCCCATGGCTGGTTATTGCTTGATGCATTTATACCCTTTCCACACATGGAGAGGGTGTTGGTTGGTTCATTTTACACACATAATCTAATCTTTCTTTCTTTGTTACTTTCTCTCTTTATAACCATCCTCCCATCCACTTTCTCTCTCTAGATTTCTTTATTGTTCTTTGGTGTTATAGATTACTAGTATTCTACATGTAGTCAATCGTGTTCACGATGCCACCATAAGTGTGTAGAAATCCTCTTCTTACCAGTATCGGTGTGTCTCTATCAATTGGCATGTCTAAGATGGGAAACTTTGCTATGATGGTGGTAACACCCACTTGGCACAGAACATTGCTCAAAATCCCCATCAGCTCTGCCTTTGAGTGATTTAACATCAAGATCCCCTTCTTTACATTCTGTACTTCCTCTCTACCTAGCTCTTTGTAGATATAATATGGTATTACATTGATATCTGAGCCAGTGTCTACTAGGGCATTGAGGTTAATTTTACCCTACAGTCAGATCGGAATCACGAATTCCAGGATCATATTTTTTTATTAACGCTTCTCCTTTGATTCTTATTATGGCTTCTTCCTCCTCTTTGTTCATTCCATCTAACTTCATCTTGTCCAAACAGATCTCGTCAAGTATCTTCTTATACTTGTCACTGTAGGTCATAGTCTCAATTACAGGTCTCTCCTCCTCCAGTAGAGAGTATCTTTCATAAATACTGATAGCTTACGCTTCTCTTTCAGCTTCCTATTGAGTTAATGGTGTTCCAGTAGACATAGAGGGTCCTATGTCAAAATAAATAAACTGGTATTTCTCTAGCTGCTTCCTCTTATTTCTATTGCTCTTCCCCATCTTACATACGAACTGCGGAACATCAACTTCGTCAATATCTTGGATATCCCCAAAGTTAAGATCGTCTAATAACAGATCCCTATCATCACCAATATTTTCTTCATCATAACTAACCAAGAAAGGGTCAAGTTCAAGGTATATCATAACAGTTTCATTCCCGAAATCAGCAATTGCTTTGGTTAGACGCAAGAATGATCTTCCAAAAACCACACCCGGTTCAACATCATCTTCTTTAGTATTTATTATGAATTTTACAAAATAAATCTCTCCCCTCAAAGCTATGATTAATTCTTTCTTAACCACTTTATTTCCACGTTTCACCTCATTCTCCAAGCATAATTTCACCACAAACTCATTCGAGATTATATTCTTTTCTACTCCAAGATTTATTTCCCCATCATATGCTTCCAGTCCATTAACGAACAAGGTGCCACAAATCTGTCACTAATCTCTTCTGTCTCCATTTTATGGAAAACCATAGCCTATCGTATCTTATCTTATCAACTTTGATTATATACTCACACCGGTAGAGGTCGAAAGACCCGTTGTAATTTATATAGTTTTAAATATTTGTCTATGATCTTTATCGTCTGTGACGAGAAATCCACTTACGTTATTTGATAAACAAAAATAGATTTGATATAGTAGTAACTAGATTATTTGAGTGACACATTTAATTGAGTTAACTAAACATAAGTCTTAAGTTAAACAAGTTAATTTGTGAAAACGTTTTCTGACGAGAAAAATGATGAAATTATCTTTTAGACACTTAATTGTGCTTTTTGTTCTATGATCCTTAAAGTTACCAATGAGGTAATGAAAACAATACATTATGTCAACACAAATAAGTTGTAGTTAGGTAGTTAATTATCAAGAAAAATCATAAAAAGAGAAAAAAGTTTTGAAAATGGGAATTCGGGTGTTTTATAACTTGTGATCTCTTAGCTCTCTCAACAAAAATCTTTGCTACTTTTCAAAGGTTTAGTTTGGGGAAGTTTCGAGGTATTTGGTTATAAGGCATGTGATATTGCGTGAGGACACGCAATCGTTTAGTTTGGGGAATTTTGATAAGTGTAAAATACACATATCCGTTTATACCTAAAATAACCCAATTAAACCCAAAACATGCTAAAAATGGCAAAAATATACTTGTTTTTGTGTTTTGTGTGTGCAGGTACGGATATATCAAAAATCACAAGAAAACCGTCAAAAACGGGCAAACACGGACACGAGGAACGGAAGAGCACAAAAGAAGCCAGAGATGCAAAGCCAAAGCCAGGAAAAGTCAAAAAGTCAAAGCTGTGGTCAACCTTCAGTCAAATTGGTCAAACCTTGGTCAACAAAAGTCAACCATAAAAGGACAAAAACTCCAATATTACCATTTGAGTCCCTCAAGTTTCTAAAAGTTACACAAAAGGTCCCTATGACTTAATGGGCCTTAAACCCCTTAAATACCCTACCCGGATCTAAAGGCCCAAGATTAAAAACCCATTACCCTAGCCCATACCCTTTTTATAAAACCACAAGGGCCATTCATGCCATTTTTAAAAGTCCTTTTAAACACTACACTTGTGATAATAAAAGACAAGGACTGGTTTTGCAATTTCCCCAAACCTTACACCCGTTTTTAACCCCAATTCAGTTAAAACAATAAATGGCGACAAAAATCCATTTCACTATTCATCATCTCCCTCAGTTAACCTAGGGTAAAAATCAAAGGGGTTTTCTTAATTGATGGGTAAATCAGACAATTCAGAGGTCATAGAACAAAATGGCAGGGATAGAAATGTAATCTTAAGAGCTCATATTGGCTAACACAAGCAAAAAGGCCACGTGGATGTGAAGGAAGCACACTAGAATGTTGGATTTTACACTTGACATACTCAGAAAAAAAGTACAAGGCCTCACAACGGATTGCCACGCTGGCAATCCGTGTGATCCCAAGGATTAATCCAACGACCATCAAATGCTCTCCAATGATTGGGTAATCGTGTGGATATGATTGGCAGGAGCGTGGGGAGTGCTCAGACCCCTAGAAGGTTCTATCAGCAGCTATAAATAGCCACACAACTCACACACATAGGAGTTAGTTAGTGGGAAGCAAGTTAGAGCCTAGAAGCTTCAGAGAAGGCCTATAAATAGAGCACACACCTTCACACAGGGGGAGAATTTTTAAATAGTTAGTTAGTTTTTAATTTTAGCTTAATTCTAGTTTTTAGCTTATTTTCCTTTAAAAGCCTTTTGTAATTTCCTTTCAAGTAATGTAAACCAGCTTTTATATTAATGAAATACAAATTCACTTTGTCATAAGTTCTCTTGTTTTCTACTCATAAGCTCTCATTTTCCTTTAATTGTTAAGCTAAAAGTTCATAAGCTCTTATAAAGCTCTTATTAGTCTCTAAGCTAATAATTGAGCTCAAGTTTGATTTTAATATACCTAAACCTTTAAAACAGCTAAGTACCTTGAACTTATTGGATTTTAGCTAATGGAAGGAGAGCCAAAAAAGGAAGGGCTCTCATGGACAATCACTGGCTTATCCAAATGGATAAGCTAGAGCTAGATGATAAGCTCAATTGAGCCTTTAAGCTTCTGTTTGGCTGAAGCTACTTGTAAGTCCTTCTTTTACTTTCCTTGTCTTTAAATTCTAGTTTAATTGCTTTATAATTGCTTATTAGTTTAGATATGCTCATTTGCTTAATATAGTTGCTTAATTGTGCTTATTGCTCTTTATTTGTGCTTATTAGTTATAAATCTCAATCTGTCTTTAGCTTTATAGTAGTAGATTAAAGTCCTTTTAATTCTGTCAATAAATCCATAAAAACCACAAATATAGTTTTAAGCTAAATATTATCTGGTATAAAAAGTTTATAAGTTAGAATTCATTTTCAAAGCTTAATATAAATCTATCAAGTCTGAAAGGAGTGTTTGGTTTAAGCCTATTTGACCTTAAAAAGTCAAAGTCATTTTGTGTTTTCATTATGGACATCTGAGTTTTCCTAGATGATTAAGTTTTAAAAAAGGTTTGAGGTTTAGTTTGTATTCTAAAACATTTTGAAGCTTATTTTTCATATGTCTGTGCCAGGGGAGATTTATCCTTTGTGTGATTGCTAAAATTTAGTCCAAGCTCTTATATGCTTGGTAATTGTTTATTTAGTGATCTACTACACTCAATAAGAGTGATCATTGCAGGTAATACCAAAGAGGTCACTTGCAAATTGGTTTTGGCTTTTGTTCATTTGTGCTAGCAGTGGTAACCAAAGTTACCACTGCTATTATTCCAGGTTTCATTTAGGATAGTTAAGGTAGGTTTTAGGATCTAAAATTGTAGTTGCTTATAGTTTAGTGATAGCTTAATGAAGTTAAGCTTTTATCTTACATTTCTTAGCTAAATTTATAGAATAAATTTGCTGTCAAAAGTCATTAAAAATCCAAAAAAGCCAAAAAAAATAGTAGCAGATAAGAGTTAGTTTTTAAATTTTGATTTCTAGCTTATAGAAATAGATTTTATCATTTAGTTTCATAGTATAATAGTAGGATTAACTAGTTTTCATAAGCTTAGAGTCTGGATTAGCTTATTAAGCTTTTTAGTTTAGTTTAAATTTTTAGCTTTTTGAGTTACCTTCTGAGTTTGCCGTATATGCCATTCATTTCAGTTAGCTTAATGTGTTTCTATTACTAATAAGCTTTTCATATCTAGTATTTAAGCACATCTTAAGCATCCTAGAACATCTTTTTACTTTTAAATTTAAGCTTCAAATAAGCTATTGTGCATAGGTTTAATGGAATCAAGTTTTAAAGGTTCAAAACACCACTTCCTGTGGTCAGATTCTTTTAAGCTCTTTAGGGCTTAAATTGTTTTAGCTATACCTTTTTTTAATAAAAAATGCTTAAAAATGTTTGCTTAATAAGATTCAGCTTTTAGATTTTTCAAAATAAAAAAAAGCAAAAAGTGGTGTTGCCCAGCCTCGAACCCACGACCTCCCTCTCACAACACACACGACTTAACACTTGTGCTACAATAGCTCATCCATTAACTTCTCCTTCCATTGAATTCTTATACTTGTTTTTCTTTTCTTTTTTCATTATAAGCCGTTAGCTTTATTATCTTTTTCCCGGCTTATTTGTTAAGCTGTGAGTTTCTTCATATTTTTCCTTTGATCTTTATAACTTTTTAGATTTTCCCTGAATTTTTGGCATTTTTCCATTTAGTAGATTATTTTTAATCAATTTTCTAAGGTTTTAATTTTCGAAAATACATTAAAAATAGAAATAATTTTCAGAAAAATACAAAAAAATAGTTTTTAGCATTAGAATAAATACTTTTAGGTTTACATTCAGAAAAATCATTTTCAACACTTTTAGATTTTAATTTTCATTTTTGAGCCTTTAATTTTAAGTTTAAAAATAGGATTTTAATTTTAAAAATAGTTAAAAATAGTTTCCTGAGTTTTTATGTTATTTTAGACTTTTCTAAGTTTAAAAATCATTTTTCTAAATTTTTAGTACTTAATTTGCTATTTTTTAGGATTTAATTAGATTAAAATAGTTTTTAATCCATAATAAATTCAAAAATAATCAAAAAAATGTTTTTCTTTTTCTTAAAAGTTTCTTTTGTCCTATTTTAGGTTTAGAAATTAAGTTTGCATTTTTAGGGGTTAATTTTAGTTAATTTGCTTAATTGTCGCATTTTATTTGCTCTAGTTAATTAGTTTAAGTGTTTAATTGCTTTTAATTGTTGCTTTTATTTAGTAGTTATAAATAATCAAAAATATCCTTTCTCTCATTCAAGTCATAATCCGAGCTAAAACGTGGTTTCAATTTCACAAGTCGTTGGGGAAACGACCCGGGTGATCATACTTCCCGGTTAAATATACGTATTATATATTATATATATCTTTTAAGAGTGAATTTTCCTTAGAGAATTTTCTTAATTGCTCTTGTGGTATTATATTATATATTTTATTATGTATCAATGACCAAGCCTCATATGCCATAGATTAGACTCATCTATTGTAGCCTTTGTAAATAAACAAGTCAAACCTCCTGAAGGAACAACATTCTTTAGATTTTAGGAGTTAAATTTAGTTTACTTGCTTATTTGTCGCGTTTTATTTGTCCCGTTAATTGATTTTGTGATTTAATTGTTTTTAATTACTTGTTTTTAATTGTGTTTTTAATTAGTAGTTATAGAAAACCCAATCAATCTTCGAACCCATTCAAATCAATATCAGAATCAGCGAGGTATCCAATTTCTCAAATCATTGGGAAAACGACCCGGGAAATCATACTTTCCAGAAAACATACGTATAGGATTAATTTTTGCCTTAGTTGATAATTAGACGCGTTTTTAGGATTTTCCGTATTCGTTTTAATTGTTTAGTTGTTAATTATTTTTATTTGCATCCTTATTTTGCTTTTAGTTGTAGAAATAGATTATTAAATCAAAATATTCGAACCCAATTCAAATCATTGTCCAAAAACAAATGGAGTCTCAATTTCACAAATCGTTGGGACTTAACGACCCGGTAATCACTTACCGGTTAAACGTGTAGTATTTTTGTGTAGAAATTGCTTTTATCCTTTGTCCTCAAGGGTTTTTAGTAATTTTCTATTACTTTTATATTCTATACGTAAAAAATTGATCACGATCAATTTTTGGCGCCGCTGCCGGGGATATGTGATTAAGATTCTTTCGTTTGAAGTTTGTTGATCGTGATTTGAAAAACCTTTCGTCTTCGAAAGTTACGCTTTTAAGAAAATCAAAAAATATATATATAAAAAGTAAAAAATTATATTTTTCTTTTCTTTTTAGTATAAGTAAAAGATTAATAAGAAAAATACAAAAATATTTGCTCTTCCGGACTTTTTGATTTTTCTCGTTAATTTGTGAATATATAAAAATTTACCAAGTTGGTAAAAGAACACCAACAAATAATACTTTCAATTGAAGTATTATCCATTAATAAGTTCCCAAACCAAAGATTCAAAATTTTTACCGTTTGTGTCACTTACGAAAAAGGCGCACCTCTTTTGTAAAATTTATTTTACTTAAGAGAGTTACCCTAAGTTTGTTGATTATTCGGTAAACCAAAAATATTTCCTTTTCTCATTTATTTTGTTTGTTTAGTGCATGCGCACTAGAAATTCCTATTTTCTAAATAATTCAAACGTAACCATTCCGAGACGTCGAAATAAAGGACGTGCTCCAAACATAGTCGAACCCGAGCTTCGTACTATCGTTGCACCAATGGCGGAACGTACAATGGAAGAGCTACTCCGAGCACCCACGGAAGGGTACGGAGAAGCTATTGTTTTACCGGAAATTAATGCGGATCATTTTGAGATTAAGACGAATTTGCTTCAATTGGTTCAAGCGAATCCATTTTACGGTCGTGAGAGTGAGAATCCTCATGCTCATATTAATAGTTTCAAAAGGATTACCTCGACTTTACGATTTAGGAATGTGCCTAACGATGTGATTAAGCTTATGATGTTTCCATATTCGCTCGAGGGAGCCGCTAAAACTTGGTACGAGAAAGAACCACCAAATTCAATCTTGACTTGGGAGGATCTCGTTACCAAGTTCGTTAACCAATTTTTCCCTCCTTCAAAAACCACTCACTTAAAGAACAAAATTTCTCGTTTTTCACAAGAATTCGATGAATCTTTTAGTGAAGCGTGGGAACGTTTTAAGGGTATGCTTAGATCTTGCCCTCACCACGGATTTTCGGAGTTAACTCAAGTTGATACCTTTTATAATGGTTTAACCGAGAATGAACAAGACTCCTTAAATGCCGCAGCGGGTGGTAATTTGTTAAGTAAGAATACTAGGGAAGCTTTGAATATAATTGAAAACAAGTCAAAATGCGTTATTACGAGAAACAATACAAATGCTTATAGGTTAATTCTAGGGAAAATGTTAGCAAAACGGATGAACAATTGATAAACTTGCGGATTAACATTCGACCTTAGCGAGATTGTTTCTAAAACAACGGTTGTTTGCTCACCTCCCGCCACCGGTTTAGGCGGTTGAGGAAAATTGTGGTAATCTGTGGTGAGCTAATGCATGGTATCAATTGTCAGGATTACCGATAATATCAAAATCGTTTGTGCAACCACAGGGACTTTTAATCAACATGCACCACCAATTCGAGTAGTAATCAAATTGTCACCACCAGTTTTGCTCCGGTGCAAAATCAAGCGTCAAAATAGGAATTATAACAATCAAGGTCAAGAGAATAATTTCAATCGAGGAAACCAATTTTTCAAAATCAAGTTTTAAAAGGTCAAAGTCTAATCATTTGCTTCGAATTTTCAAAAACCAAGGGTTTCAAAATCAACCGTTTCAATTACCTAACTAAATCAAGTGAACGAATTTTTCAAAATGATTTTTTGAAATTACAAGAAGTCTAATGATCAAGTTAGGAATTTGCACATACCAAATCACTTCGATGACAGGAAGAGTTAAAGAAACGAGATTCAAAAAATACCATCAAGAAATCAACAAACGCTTTGATGATTCAAAATAATGCATTTCAAAAACACCATGCAAAATAATCTTCCCAAAAACATGTTAAGTAGTTTCTTTCAAGCCTAAGACTCACCTTTGGGTACTCTTTCCGAGTAATACTCGATTCCTAACCGGAAGGGCGCGATGAAAGCAATCACACTACCCGAAGTGGTGTAGCTTACAATGGGACCTCGAATCCAACTAAACCTTCCCCGAAAAAGGTAGTGGAACGAGAGACCGAGGAAATAACGGATGAGGAGCAAAATGATTTCCAAGGAAGTACCGCTCAAATCCCACTTTCGGTTATCCCTAAACCAATTCCAGAACCCGAGATTCTGAAGACTTTACCAAAATCGACTCCGATAATGGAACCGAGATCCGAAGACGGTTACATAAGGCAAATATTCATTACCCTTTCAAGACGAGGACAATCAAAAGAATGAGAAAAATGCTTAATACCAAAAAAAGAGAAGATTTTTCCCAAATGTTTCATGATTTGCGTTTTATATAAGTTTTGCGGATTGCTTTGTTTTAATGACATGAGATTTGCTCCTACGATTAGGGATTTGTTAATGAATAAAGAAAAGTTGCTCGAATTAGTGAAAATTCCATTGAACGAGAATTGCTCAGCGATGCTCCTTAAAAAGCTTCCCGAAAATCTAGGAGATCCGGGTAAATTCCTTATTCCTTGTGAATTCAGGGAATGGCGATTGTTACGCTTGGCCGATCTTGGTGCGAGCATAAATCTAATGCCCCTTTCAATTTGGAAAAAACTTTCTTTGCCCAAACTTTCACCGACTCGAATGACTTTAGAGTTAGCAGACCGATCCTAAACTTACCCTAAGGGTTTAGCAGAAGACGTCTACGTTAAAGTTGGAAAATTCCATTTTCCTGCCGATTTCGTAGTTGTCGATTTCGAAGCTGATCCCCGAGTACCTCTTATACTTGGAAGGTCATTTTTGAAAACCGTGTTTATTTTTGTTTTTTTTTTTTTTTTTTCTTTTGTAACTTAATTGTTCGTTTACGAAGGAGAAATCACCCTCCGTGTTGACAACGAAGCCGTCACTTTTATTTACCAAACCATGAAATATTCCTCTACAAATGACAAATCGGTAAACCGAATTGACATCATTGATGAAATTTGTGAGGAGTATGTTCCGGAATTGTTAGGATTTCCTAGTGATGATTTTTCAAGTGGCAATCCCACTTCGACGTCCGAGCCGTTTACTTCCGAATTTACTTTGGAAGAAATCGATGCTTATCTTTATGACAAATCAATCTCTTTGGAAAGTGATCATGATGATGTGATCCGGAGGAAGACATTTATGTGCTTGAACCAATTGTTAAAATGTGGACCCGTTTCAACTTCCTTCGAGGACCTTAAGCAAAGTGAAGTTACGAGGCCAAATATTCAATGAAAAGGCTCCGGAATTAGAGTTAATGGGACTTACCATATCACTTAGCATATGATTTTTTGGAAGAAAACGAAAGTACCGTATCATAGCAAAGTTTAAAAACGATCAAAAAGAAGCTCTCATTAATGTTCTTAAATCTCATAAACGTGCTATTGCTGAAAATAACCGTATAAGGGTATCGACCCTGTTTTGTACTTATAAGTTTTTGATGGGAGACGATTGTAAACCATTCGGTGCATAGCAAAGACGGGTGAACCCGAAAATTCATGAAGTCATTAAGAAGGAGGTGATTAAACTTCTTGATGCCGGAATGATATACCCGATCTCCGACAGCCCGTGGGTTAGTCCAATCCATTGTGTTCCTAAAAAAGGAGGAATGACCGTCATTGCAAATGAAGAGAATGAATTAATTCCGACACGTCTAGTTACCGGATGGAGAGTATGTATCGATTATAGGAAGCTTAACGAAGCGACTCGTAAAGATCATTTTCCTCTCCCGTTCATGGATCAAATGCTAGAACGTCTAGCCGGCAATGAATTCTATTGTTTCTTAGATGGTTTTTCAGGATATTTTCAGATTCTAATTGATCCTCATGATCAAGAGAAAACGACTTTTACGTGCCCGTACGGTACTTTTGCTTATCGTCGAATGCCATTTGGATTATGTAATGCTCCTGGAACCTTTCAACGTTGTATGATGGCGATTTTTCACGACATGATAGAAAAGACATTAGGATGGTGTTTATGGATGATTTTTTCCGTTTTTGGTGATAGTTTGATTCATGTCTTTCTAATCTTGAACGAATTGTTAAAAAGATGTTGATGATACAAATCTTGTCAATTATTGGGAAAAATGTATTTCATGTGTAAAGAAAGGTATTGTTTTAGGTCATAAGATATTAAGTCCGGAAATTGAGTGTTCGACACGAGCAAAAGTCGATGTGAATGCTAAACTCCCTCATCCGACTACCGTCAAAGGAGTTAGAAAGTTTTTTAGGTCATGCGGGATTTTACGTTGCTTCATTCAAGAATTTTCAAATTTCTAGACCAATACTCACCTTTCGAAAAAGACACACCTTGTTTTTTCTCAAGATTGTATCAAATGCTTTCAGAAACCCTTATGAAGAAGCTTACGAAGCTACGATCTTTGTTGTCCAGGATTGGAACCTACCTTTCGAAATAATTAATGTGTGATGCGAGCGATTTTCGATTGGTGCGGTTCTTGGACTACGTAAGACGAAGTATTTTCAACAATTCATTATTGCTAGTAAGACGATGACAGAAGCTCAAATTCATACATACCCAGTGAAGGGTTGATCGCCGAGTGTATGCTTTTGAAAAGTTCGGCCTTATCTTGTCTTATCGAAAAAGCATTGTTTTATACCTACCTACTCTGCTTTGAAATACCTCATGAACAAACAAGATGCCAAGCCAAGGTTACTTCGATGGGTGTTCTTTTACAAGAGTTCGATATCACATTCTTGACATGGAAAGGAAGTGAAAATCTAGGGCTGATCATTTGTCAAGACTCGCGAATCCTCACAAAGATGTTTTGGAACAAAGAACATTAAAAGAAAAACCCAATTTTTTTTCCTTAGAAACTCGTGGAGTTATTTTAAACGGAAGTACCACATGGTTTTGCCGTATTTTGCAAAATACAAATGCGGGGGGAATTTTATCATAAAAGGATGTCAAATCAACAGAAGAGGAAATTTTTTCAAAGACGACATTATTTCTGGGATGATCCCTACCTCTTTACGTATATGTGCGGATCAAATCATTGTATGTGTGTAAATGGCACGAAGCTCTTGAAATCTCAAGCTTGTCATGAAGGGACCCACCGGGGGCCATCTAGTGCCAATCTCAACGCTCGAAAATGTATTTTGATGCCGTTTTTTTTGGACCACTATATATCGAAGATGCTAATTCGATGATCAAATCTTGTGATGTGCAAAGACAAGGAAAATTTTCTCTAAAATGATGAAATGCCTTAAAACGCTATCCAAGATTGTGAAATCTTTGATATATGGGGTATTGTTTTTATGGGACATTTTCTAGTCATCCAAAGGGAATAAGCTTTATCCTTATAGCGATCGACTATCTTTCAAAATGGGTTGAAGCGAAAGGCAATCACACTAAAACCGATGTCATGTTAGTTGTGAAATTTTTAAAGTCTCTTTTTGCCCGATTTGGAACACCGAGAGCTATAATAAGCGATCGTGGGACCTACTTTTGTAATGATCAATTTGCCAAAGTGATGTCTAAATATGGAGTTAACTAACGTTTAGCCTACTTTACCACCCTCAAATGATGGTGGTCAAGTTGAGGTGTCAAATCATGGTCTTAAGCGTATTCTTGAAAGGACGGTAGGAGAAAATCGTTCCTCATGGTCTGACAAGCTAGACGATGCTTTGTGGGCATTCCGAACCGCTTTCAAAAACACCAATCGGATGCACACCTTATCAGCTCGTTTATGGAAAGTCTTGTCATTTACCTGTCCCAATTGGATCACAAAGCATATTGGCTTTAAACACGTAAATTTCGACCTTAAAAAACGGGTGTTCGTCGGAAGCTTTGTTGGAAACTTAAATGAACTTACGAAGCTTCGAGATCAAGCTTATAGAATTCATTTAATTTACATGGAGAAGACGAAGATACTTCACGACTCAAAGATCAAGGATTCGAATCTTCAATGTTGCGTGATCAAGTTTACTCTTCAACTCCACGGTTAAAGATATTCTCCGGAAAGACTTAAAAACTCGTTGCTCAGACACTTTCACTATCGCCTCAAGTTTTTCCTTACAGAATGGGAATTATCTCAAACTGATGAGTCCGAAATTTCAAAGTAAATTGTCAACGTGTGAAACATTATTCGTGAGGCGGAACATACCACCAAGTAGTCCCGGATCTCCACCCTCCCTAAGGACAAAATAAATTCAGGGGATCGAGTAGAGCTTGCGACTCGGTAACAAAAACAAGACCAGTCGTGGGAGTTCAACATCATGCTTATCCTTTTCTATTTTCTTTCAATAATTCTAAGTGGTGTGATGTGTTGTGGACTTTACTCTTCCGGTTTTTTGTTGGTTTTTGTTTGTTGGAAATTTTTGCAGGATTATTCCAACCAATTTTTGAAGCTTCGATGTCCGGTGTTATATCCGTTTCACTCGTGCTTCCTTTCCTTTGTGTGAAATTAGTTTGGGAAATCACAATATCCTTTATCTTATCGATGCACGTTTATCTTTGCTAATTTAAACAGCTTAGATTTACGTTAGTGACCAGACTTTTAAACATTGAGGACATTGTTTGTTTAAGTTTGGGGAGGGAATCTATCGATTTGATGTTGCCTGATTATTGTTTTGCTCTCACAGTACCCGTTTTCCACAAAAAATAGCAAAAAATTTTAAATTTTTAGTTCTTTTTTGTAATAAAAAAAAATAATAATATAAAAAAAATTAAAAAAAAAATAAATAATAAGGTGGTTAAGACAACGAATGGTTAGGTTTCCCGTGGGTAAGATAAGAAGTAATTTTTGACCGATCGAACGTGTGAGAGTTCTAGCTTTCTACTTCTACAATTAATGGGGGGGGAAATGATAGTTTGTGCTAGTTCTCATGTAGACTTAAAATGCTAGACTTGAAATCGTTAGTATCTGAAGACTTGTGCTAATCTCAAGTAGATTTTTAAATATGCCAAGTTGGATTTATATAGGCTAAGAATTTGCGAATATCTTTATTAGAGATTTTAAATGCGAAGAACAAGAAATGATCGTGTATATTTTTAATCATGATAGTAAACGTAGGTAGTTGTTTTTCTATCAAGCTAATAAGTGTTAATTATGGCTTTTTCTCCCATTAGCTTGTTTCCCTTTATTATATAATTGTGTTAATTAATAGGAGTTGTGCGGTTTTTAGGTTAATAATCTAGTTCATAGAGTTTTCTTTATTTCCTTTGGGATTAGGATGAGTCACATCGGATATAATTAATTTGGCATACTTATGGTATAACATTAATGAATATTTTGCGTATTCCTTAAAGAGACGTCGGGTATTATGGGATAAGTAAATTCAATATTACATCCAGACTATAAAAGTTTGCTGCTATTGCGGTACAAACGATGTACAGCCTTCTAAAAGGTCGAGGATGTTGCCGAAGTCGAAATATGTTTGCTACATCTTGTCGGAGGCGTGTCCGATGTTGTAGCCTTCTAAAGGACTGAGGTTTAATAATGTTGCTTAATTTTTTGTCTTATTTTGTACCTTAAAGAGTCTAAAGGGTATTTGGTGCACATAAGATTGGTCCATTAATGTCCTTAAAAGATCACTTAGGGTATTATCGACATGAAATGTACCATGCTTAGAGTAGCCTAATAAAAGCCAAATTTTTAGTTGCCTCGATGTGACTTTAATACTGATAACATTTTGATCTTTTGAAAATGGGCCTAGGAGCTAATTATTGCGTTCTCAACCGTTACGCTTTATTTTTGGATTAATAAAGTATCGAATAAAAGTCTTAAAGAAGCCTTCGGGTATATGACTTAGTAAAATCTTGAGATACTAAAGGTAGGATTTGCGGAGGAAAAGTAAGTACACCAATTTGGATTTATGAGTAAGTGTTAGTGCATGAACTGTAATTAACAATGATCTTGTTTTTAAGCTTAGCATGGGAAAAGTGAAAAATCGGGGATGATGATCGTTATATTTTAGGACCATAATTAATTGGACTTTTTGGTTCTATGATCCTTAAAGTTTCCAAGTGGTAATGAAAACCATTACATTTGTCACACAAGAATAGGTTGAAAGTTAGGTAGTTAATTATAAAGTAAAATCATAAAAGAGAAAAAAGTTTGGAAAATGGGGATATCGGGTGTTTTATAACTTGTGATCTTTTAACTCTCTCAACAAAAATCTTTGCTATTTTTCAAAGGTTTAGTTGGGGAAAAGTTTCGTGGTATATGGTTTATAAATGCATGTGATATTGGCGCGAGGACACGCCAATCAGTTTAGTTTGGGGAATTTGATAAGTTGAAAAAACACTTATCCGTTAATACTTAAAATGACCCAATTAAACCCAAAACACAGTGAAAAATGGAAAAAATATATTTGTGTTTGTGTTCTGTGTTTTGAAGGTTCGGATTATATGGAATAATTCACATGAAAACCTTCAAACAGGGCAAACAAGGACCACAAGAAAGGAAGAGTGAACAAAGCAGAAGCCAAAGCCAGAAAAAAGTCTATTCTACGTTAACTCCGTCAGTCTTGGTCAAACAGAAGTCAACAAACCCAAATTGCTTTCAAAATATTTCCTTCAAGTCTTCAAAAGTTGCAAAAATAATCCCCTTTAAACCATATATTAGCCCACAACCGGATCCAAAAGCCCCAATCCCCTTAGCCTAATACAACTTGATTAAAACCACAGGGACCATTCTTGCTATTTCCTAAACTTTTTTTACACTACACCTTTAATAAACAACCACAAGGACTAAAGTTGCAATTCTCCCAAACTTTAAAACGAATTACCCCCGTTTCAGTTATAATTTGGGCGCCAAGAAAGGTTTACTATTCATCGTCCCTTCCAACTTTCACCATGGGTAAAACAAGGGGGTTTTCTAAATTAAAGGGCGATAACGACAATTCAAGAGCTCAACAACAGGATGGAAAGGATAAATTTGTCAAATCAAAGGCTTTTCATTAATTCACTCAGCAAGAAGCCACGTGGCTATGGCAAAGAAGCACAAAGGGATTCATTTTTTACACTAAATTATGCCTAAAAGAAACACAAGGTGTCTCAATCATGGATTGCCACGCTGGCAATCCGTGTGAGCAACCTAGTGATCTAACGGCTTAAACTCACTACCTAATGATTGAAGGAATGGATGGTAATGATTAGAAGAGGCGTGGGAAGCACTCAAGGGTCTGGAAGCTTCAAGGACTGGTTATAAAAAGCCCTCACTATCACACACACACACCATCTAGTTTTTTTAGTAGCTTTTAGGTAGCTTAAAATTTCATTTTGGCTTTATGGTAATTTCTTTAAATGTTTTGTAATTTCTTTTTAAAGTAATGTAATCAGTATCTTTTGTTAATGAAATTCAGTTTTATTGTGTCATAAGCTCTTTTGTTAACTCTCATAAGCTCTTACTTTTCTCTAAATGATAAGCTAAGACTTCATAGCTACTGAATGAGAAGCTTCTTATTAGTCCTAAGCTAATAATTGAGATCAAGTTTGAGGTTAATTTACCTAAACCTTTAAAAACAGTCAATAAGTTACCCCCCCCCATGAACTTTTGGATATTAGCTTATGGAAGGGGAGCTAATCATGGATGAGCTCCCATGGACTTATACTAGCTTATCCGTTTGGATAAGCTAGAGCTAGTAGCTGTTCTATTAAGCTTCTGTTAAGCTGAAGCTTCAAGTAAGTTTTCATTAATTTCTTAAAGTTCTTTATTATTTAGTTCAATTTATGCTTAATAGTGTAGATTTGTTTACTAGCTTAATCTGTTTGCTTATAAGTGCTTATTTACCTTTAATTTAGCTTATCAAGTGTGTTTAATTCTCTGTTTTAGCTTATTATATCATAAATCATAGTAATCAATTTTTTGTCATTAAAAAACCATAAAAAGCGAAAAATAAGTAGTATAGGCTTACTTCTTAGTATAGCTTTATTTGATTAATGAAAAAAATGTTGTTAAGCTTGTTAAAAGCTGTTAGTTATCTGGTTATTAGGTTTAGATCACTAGTTTTCTAAATCATAAACTAATCAAAGCTATATTGGGTTTAAAGGAGTGTTTGGATTTATGCAGTTTGACCTCTTAAAGTCAAACAGCATTGTGAATTTTACTTGAGATAGTTGTGCAATCATTTTTTACTAGTTTAGAAAGAGTTTTCATAGGTCATAATTCAAATTTGAAGAAGATAGGGTTTAATAACATTGTCTCAGCACTAGGGGAATTTTCTTAGTATTTTCATTGTCGCAATTTTTGAACAGAGCAAAATCTAAGGCTTTGGTTCTTGCTTGTTTTGTGTTATACACACTCCAACAAGTTTGTTTAGTGCAGTGTATACCTCACTGGTTTCCATGCAAAAAGTTGGGCTTTTGCCATTTGCATCTGCCGGTACTACAAGTAGTTAGTACTGCTGACAGTCATGCGCAAAATGGCAAAGCCCAATCAAATTTGCAGGGGTAAACCTAAGTGAGGTTATTACTCTGCACATAAAAATCTTGTTGAGTGTGTATAAATCACAAAAAAGCAGAAACCAAGCCTTAGATGGCTTGGTTCAAATTGGCACAATGAATATACTAAGAAATTTCCCCAAGTGCTTAGAGACAAGGTTAATTGAACCCTATCTTTTTCAAATTTGAATTATGACCTATGAAAACTCTTCCTAAACTAGTAAAAAATGATTGCACAACTATCTCAAGTAAAATTCACAATGCAGTTTGACTTTAAGAGGTCAAACTGCATAAATCCAAACACTCCTTTAACCTCATGATAGACTTGTTTTTGTTTCTTGATTTAGAAAACTTGTGATATAAACCTAATTACAGATTACTAGTCAGCAATTACATGCTTTAACAATCATTTTTTCATTAATCAAATATGCTATATCTAAGGAATCTAGCTATATTATTAATACTTTTTTTCGCTTTGTATGGTTTTTTGACAAAAAAGTGATTACTGGATTTATGATATAAATAGCTTATAAAAGGAATTAAACAACACTTGATAAGCTAGATATTAAAGGTAAATAAGCACTATAAGCTCAACGATTAAGCTAGTAATTCAATATCTACCTATTTAAGCATTAAATTGAACTAAATATTAAGAACTTAAGAAATTAAATGAAAACTCACTTGAAAGCTTCAAGCTTAAACAGAAGATTAATAGAACAGATAATAGCTCTAGCTTATCACATGGATAAGCTTGTATAAGTCCATGGGAGCGTCTTCATTGATAAGCCTTTTCACCTTTCCATAAGCTAATATCCAATAAGTTCTTGGTACTTAGCTGTTTTTAAAAGTTTAGGTAAAATGAACATCAAAACTTGAGCTCCAATTAGTAGCTTAGAGACTATATAAGAGCTTATTCAGTAGCTTATGATTTTAGCTTATCATTTAGAGAAAAGTAAGAGTTTTTGCGAGTTAACAAAAGAGCTTTTGACACAATGAAACTGGAATTTCATTAACAAAGATACTGATTAATTAATTTAAAATGAATTACAGACATTTAAAGAAAATTACCTAGCCAACTATGAAATTTTAAGCTGCCTAAAAGCTACTAAAAAAAACTCGATGGTGTGTGTGTGATAGTAAGGGCTTTTTATAGCCAGTCCTTGAAGCTTCCAGACCCTTGTGTGCTTCCCACGCCTCTTCTAATCATTACCATCCATTCCTTCACATCATTAGGTAGTGAGTTTACAAGCCGATTAGATCACTAGGTTGCTCACACGGATTGCCAGCGTGGCAATCCGTGATTGAGATACCTTGTGTTTCTTTTAGGCATAATTTAGTGTAAAAAATGAATCCCTTTGTGCCTTCTTTCGCCAATAGCACGTGGCTTCTCGCTTGAGTGATTAATGTATAAAGCCCTTTGATTTGACAAATTTATCCTTTCCATCATGTTGTTGAGCTTTTGAATTGTCGTTATCGCCCTTCAATTTAGAAAACCCCCTTGTTTTACCCATGGTGAAAGTTGGAAGGGACGATGATAGTCAAACCTTCTTGGCGCCTAAATTATTAACTGAAACGGGGGGTGGTAATTCGTTTTAAAGTTTGGGAGAATTGCAACTTTAGTCATTGTGGTTGTTTATTAAAGGTGTAGTGTAAAAAAAGGTTTAGGAAATAGCAAGAATAGTCCTTGTGGTTTTATGAAAGGGTTATTGGGCTAAGGGATTAGGCTTTGGATACCGGTGTGTGGGCTATTTACGGGTCTTAAGGGATTATTTTTGCAACTTTTGGAAAACTGAAGGGAATTTTGAATCATTTTGGGTTTTTGTTGACCTTCTGTTGACCAAGATCTGACTGCGAGTTAAACTGTAGGCACATTTTGACTTTTTCTGGCTTTGGCTTCCGGCTTTTGTTCACTCTTCCGTTCTTGTGTCCTTGTTTGCCTGTTTTTGACGGTTTTCATGTGATTTTTCATATATCCGTACCTGCACACACAGAACACAAAAACAATTATATTTTTGCACATTTTTCACTATGTTTTGGGTTTTAATTGGGTCACTTTTAAAGTCATTAACGGATATTGTGTATTTTACACTTATCAAAATTCACCAAACTCCAACGATTGCGTGTCTCGCGAATATCACAAATGCTTTAGAACCAAATACCTCGAAACTTCACCAAACTA
This sequence comes from Tanacetum coccineum, assembly GCA_026074375.1. Classification (NCBI taxonomy): domain Eukaryota; kingdom Viridiplantae; phylum Streptophyta; class Magnoliopsida; order Asterales; family Asteraceae; genus Tanacetum; species Tanacetum coccineum. Next base: position 28,870 of record BQNB010000946.1, read on the forward strand.
AACCTTTGAAAAGTTTGCAAATGATTTTTGTTGAGAGAGTTAAAAGATCACAAGTTATAAAAACCGATTTCCATTTTTCAATCTTTTTTCTCTTTTTGTGGATTATTTCTTGATAATTAAATACCTAACTACAACCTATTCATGTGTTGACATAATGTAATTGTTTTTCATTACCACATTGGTAACTTAAGGATCATAGAACAAAAAAGCACAATTAAGTGTCTAAAAGATAACTTCATCCTCCCCGATTTTTCACTTTGCCCAGCTAAGCAATTTTAAAAAACTAGTTCATTGTTAATTACAAGTCTGACCACTAACAATACTCATTAAATCCTAATTGATGTACTTACTTTTCTCACGCAATCCTACTTTTGTTATCTCAAGATTTTTAATTAAGTCATATACCCGAAGGCCTCTTTATGACTTTTATTTTCGATACTTATTAATTCCAAAAAATAAAAGCGTACACGTTGAGAACGCAATAATTAGCTCCTAGCCCTTTTCAAAAGTCAAATGTTATCAAGATTAAAAGTCCAACCATCGACGGACTAAAATTTGGCTTTTTTTAGGCTACTTAAGCCTGGTACAATTTCTGTCTTATACCCTAAGGATCTTTAAGACTGAATGGACCAATCTTATGGTGCAACTCATATACCCTTAGGCTCTTTAAGGAACAAAATAAGGCTAATAAATTAAGCAACATTATTAAACCTAAGTCCTTTTAGGAAGGCTACACAATCGGCCAACGCCTCAAAGGATGTAGCAAAACATATTTCGACTTCGGGCAACATCCTTGACTTTTAGAGGCTGTAACATCGGTTGTGAGCCGGCAAGATGCAGCCAAACTTTTATTAGTCTTGGATTATTATTGAATTCTACTTATACCTATACCCTAAGGCTCTTTTCAGGAATAAAGCAAATATATTTCATTAATGTGATACTTATAGTATGCCAAATTAAGTATTCCTGATGTGTACTCATCCTAATCACAAAGAAACTAAAGAAAACTTCTATTAACTAATTATTAACCAAAAAAACCGCACAACTCTATTTATTAACATATTATATATAAAGGTTGAAACAAGCTAATGGAGAAAGGAAAATGCCATAATTAACAATTTGGAGCTTGAATAGAAAACCACTACTCTATCGTTTAATATCAATGATTTATAAATAACACTATCATTTCTTGTTCTTCGCAATTTAAAATCTCCTAATAAAGAAATTCGCAAATACTTAGCCTATATAAATTCTAACTTGGCATATTTAAAATCTACTTGAGATTAGCACAAGTTTTCATTTACTAACGATTTCAAGTCTAGCATGTTTAAAGTCTACATGAGACTAGCACAAACTATCATCATTAATTGTTAAGGGAGAAAGCTAGAACTCTACACGTTCGATCGGGTCAAAAATTACTTATTATTCTTACCAACGGAAAACCTACATTCGTGTCTTAACACTTTTTATTTATTCATTTTTTTATTTTATTTTTTATTATTATTTTTTTTATATAACAAATAAGATCTTAAAAATTTTAATTTTTTGCTATTTTGTGGGAAAACAGGTACGTGAGAACAAAACAATAAGGAAGCAACATCAAATCGATAGATTCCCTCCCCAAACTTATAACGAAAACTTGTCCTCAATGTTTAATAGTAGGGTCACTACGTAAATCTAAGCTGTGTATGATAATTATGCAAAGATAACGTGCATCGATAAGATGAAAGGAATTGGATTTCCCCAACTAATTTAACACAAATGGAAAGGAAGCTCGCTAGTAGAAACGGATATAACCGACACGATGAGGCTTCAAAATTTGTATGAATGAATCCTGGCAAAAATCACAACAATACAACAAACAACAAGAAACCAGGAAGAGGATAGCCAACAAACTACATCACACCACATAGAATTAGAAGAAAATAGAAAAGGATAGAATGAGGTGAACTCACACGAACGCGGATTGTTTTTGGTTACCGAGTCGCAAGCTCGACTCGATTCCCAGAATTTAGTTGTCCTTAGGGAGTTCAGCAGTTGGAGATCTCGGGACTAACCTTGGGTGGTATGTCCCTCGAAGTAATGTTTCACACGGTGACAATTTACTTTTGAAATTCGGACCATCAGGTGAGATAATTCATATTCTGTAAGGAAAAACTGAGAGATAGTGAAAGGTACTGACCAACGAGTTTTAAGCTTTCCGTGAGAATTTCTTTAACAGGGAGTTGAAGAGCTTAGAACTTGATCACCAACTTTTCGAAGATTTCGATTCATGATCTTTGAGTCGTGAAGCTTCTTGTCTTCTCCTTGTAAAATTATGAATCTCATAAGCTTGATCTAGAAGCTCTGTTTAAGTTCATGTAGTTACAGCTTCCGATTGACACCCGTGGTTTTTTCAAGGTCGAAATTTACGTGTTTAAGAGCCCAATATGTCTTTGTGTTCCATTTAGGTCTGGTAAATGGGACAAGACTTTCCATAAACGAGCTGGATTAAGGTGTGCATCCGATTTGGAGTTATGAATGCCAGGTTCGGAACTGCCCACAAATGGCATCCCGTCTAGCTTTATCGGGACAGGAGCACGGTTTTCTCCCACCCCCCCACACAACCCCTACCGTCCTTTCAAAGACTACGCTTAAGTAAGACCTTGATTTGGACACCTAACTTTTGACACTCATTGAGGGTGGTAAGACGGTGCTAAACGATGGAGTGACTCCATATTTAGACGTCACTTTGGCAAATTGATCCATTACAAAAAGTAGGTCCCACGATCGCTAATTTTAGCTATCGGTGTTCCTCAATCGGGCAAAAAAGCGACTTTAAATATTTCACAACTACATGAGTCTTCGTTTGTGGGGAGTGCCTTAGCTTTCAACCCCCATTTGAAAGATAGTCTGACCGCTATAAGGATTATTTACTTATTCCCATTTGGATGTCGGAAAAGGTCCCATAATATCCAATACCCCTTATAATCAAAGATTTCCACAAAATTGGGATAGCGTTTTAAGGCCATTTCTTCATGTTGAGAAATTTTGCCTTGTCGTTGGCACGTATCACAAGATTTGATCATCGAATGAGCATCCCGATATATAGTGGGCCAAAAGAAACCTGCATCAAATACTTTTCGAGCGGTGAGATTGGCACTATGATGGCCCCCTGTGGGTCCTTCATGATAAGCCTTGAGGATTTCATTAGCTTTGTGTCCATGTACACACCTACAAATGATTTGATCCGCACATATACGAAAGAGGTAAGGATCATCCCAGAAATAATGTTTTATGTCTTTGAAAAAATTCCTCTTTTGTTGAGTTGACATTCCTTTTATGATAAAATTCCCCGCATGGTAGTTTGCAAAATCGGCAAACCATGGGGTACTTTCGTTTGATATAACTCCAAGAGTTTCTAAAGGAAAATGTTCGTTAATGTCTTTGTTTTCCAAAACATCTTTGTGAGATTCCTCGAGACCTTATTGGGGGGGGGGACAAATGATCGTCGGTATGATTTTCACTTCCTTTCTTGTCACGAATGGTGATATCAAATTCTTGTAAAAGTAACACCCATCGAAGCAACCTTGGCTTGGTATCTTGTTTTTTCATGATGTATTTCAAAGCGGAGTGGTCGGTATAAACAATGCTTTTAGATAAGACAAGATATGGCCAAAACTTTTCAAAAGCATACACCACGGCGAGCATTTCCTTCTCCGTTGTAGTGTAATGAATTTGAGCTTCGGTCATTGTCTTACTAGCATAATGAATTGGTTGAAAATGCTTCGTCTTACGTTGTCCAAGAACCGCACCAATCGCAAAATCGCTCGCATCACACATTAATTCGAAAGGTAGGTTCCAATCCGGGACAACTAAGATCGGAGCTTCGGTAAGCTTCTTCTTAAGGGTTTCGAAAGCATTGATACAATCTTGAGAAAATACAAAAGGTGTGTCTTTTTCGAGAAGGTGAGTTATTGGTCTAGAAATCTTGGAAAAGTCTTGAATGAAACGACGGTAAAATCCCGCATGACCTAAGAAACTTCTAACTCCTTTGACGGTAGTCGGATGAGGGAGTTTAGCAATCACGTCAATTTTTGCTCGGTCGACCTCAATTCCGGACTTTGATATCTTATGACCTAAAACAATTCCTTCTTTACACATGAAATGACATTTTTCCCAATTAAGGACAAGATTTGTGTCTTCACATCTTTTTAACATTCGTTCAAGATTAGAAAGACATGAATCAAAACTATCACCGAAAACGGAAAAATCATCCATAAACACCTCCATTGTCTTTTCTATCATGTCGTGAAAAATCGCCATCATACAACGTTGAAAGGTTCCGGGAGCATTACATAATCCGAATGGCATACGACGATAAGCAAAAGTACCGTACGGGCATGTAAAAGTCGTTTTCTCTTGATCTTGAGGATCAATTGGAATTTGAAAATATCCCAAAAAACCATCTAAGAAACAATAAAATTCATTGCCGGCTAAACGTTCTAGCATTTGATCCATGAACGGGAGAGGAAAATGATCTTTACGAGTCGCTTCGTTAAGCTTCCTATAATCGATACATACTCTCCATCCGGTAACTAGACGTGTCGGAATTAATTCATTCTCTTCATTTGCAATGACGGTCATTCCTCCTTTTTTAGGGACATAATAGATTGGACTAACCCATGGGCTGTCGGAGATCGGGTATATCATTCCGGCATCAAGAAGTTTAATCACCTCCTTCTTAATGACTTCATGAATTTTCGGGTTCACCCGTCTTTGACTTTGCACCGATGGTTTACAATCGTCTTCCATCAAAATCTTATGAGTACAAAAACGAGGGTCGATACCCTTGATATCGGTTATTTTCCAAGCAATGGCACGTTTATGAGATTTAAGAACATTAATGAGAGCTTCTTTTTGATCGTTTTTTAAACCTTTTGCTATGATAACGGGTAACTTATCGTTTTCTTCCAAATAAGCATATTCTAAATGAGATGGTAAGTCCTTTAATTCCAATTCCGGAGGCTCTTCAATTGAAGATTTGGCCTCGGTAACTTCACTTTTTTTAAGGTCCATCGGAGGAAGTTGAAACGGGTCATCATTTAACAATTGTTCAAGCACATAAATGTCTTCCTCTGGATCACAATCATCATGATCACTTTCCAAAGAAATTGATTTGTCATAAAGATAAGCATCAATTTCTTCCAAAGTAAATTCGGAAGTAAACGGCTCGGACGTCGAAGTGGGATTGCCACTTGAAAAATCATCACTAGGAAATCCTAACAATTCCAGAGCATACTCCTCACAAATTTCATCAATGATGTCAATTCAGTTTACCGAATTGTCATCCATAGAGGAATATTTCATGGTTTGGTCTAAATTGAAAGTGACGGCTTCGTTGTCAACACGGAGGGTGATTTCTCCTTCGTAAACGTCAATTAAGGTACAACCAGTTTTCAAAAATGACCTTCCAAGTATAAGAGGTACTCGGGGATTGGCTTTGAAATCGACAACTAAAAAATCGGCGGGAAAGTAGAATTTTCAAACTTTAACATAGACGTCTTCGGATAAACCCTTAGGGTAAGTTATGGATCGGTCCGCTAATTCTAAAGTCATTCGAGTCGGTGAAAGTTCGGGCAAAGAAAGTTTTTTCCAAATTGAAAGGGGCATTAGATTTATGCTCGCACCAAGATCGGCCAAGGCGTGACATATCTTCATTCCTGGGAATTCACAAGGAATAAGAAATTTACCCGGATCTCCTAGCTTTTCGGGAAGCTTTTTAAGGAGCATCGCCAAGCAATTCTCGTTCAATGGAATTTTCACTAATTCGAGCAACTTTTCTTTATTCCTTAATAAATCCCTAATCGTAGTATCAAATCTTGGCATTAAAAACAAAGCATCCGCAAAACTTATATCAAAACGCAAATCTTGAAACATTTGAAAAATCTTTTCTTTTTGGTATGAAGCTTTTTCTCGATTCTTTTGATTGTCTCGTCTTGAAGGGTAAGGAATATTTGGCTTAGGTACCGTCTTCGGAATCTCGGGTTCCGGAATCGGAGTTGATTTTGGTAAAGTCTTTGGAATCTCGGGTTCCGGAATTGGTTTAGGGATAACCAGAGGTGGGATTTGAGCGGTACTTCCTTGGAAATCATTTTGCTCCTCATCTGTTATTTCCTCGGTCTCTCGTTCCACTACCTTTTTCGGGGAAGGTTTAGTTGGATTCGAGGGTCCCTCGTAAGCTACACCACTTCGGGTAGTGATTGCTTTCATCTCGCCCTTCGGGTTAGGAATCGTATTACTCGGAAGAGTACCCGAAGGTGAGGCTTGGGCTTGAAAGAAACTACTTAACATGTTTTGAAGATTATTTTGCAAATTGGTTTGAAAAGCATTATTTTGATTCATCAAGGCGGTTTGTTGATTCTTGATTGTATTTTGAATCTCGTTCTTTAACTCTCCTTTCATCGAAGTGATTTGATATTGCAAATTCCTAATCGTTTGATCATTAGACTTCTTGTAGTTCGAAAAATCATTTGAAAAATCGTTCACTTGATTATTAGGCACTTGAAACGGTTGATTTTGAAATCCTTGGTTTTGAAAATTCGAAGCATGATTAACTTGACCTTGAAAACCTTGATTTTGAAAATTGTTCCCTCGATTGAAATTATTTCCTTGACCTTGATTGTTATAATTCCTATTTTGACCTTGATTTTGCACCGGAGCAAAACCTGGTGGTGCCATTTGATTACTAACTCGATTTGGTGGGACTTGTTGATTATAAGTTCCCGTGGTTGCACAAACGTTTTGATTATTATCGGTAGCCGGACAATTATACCATGCATGAGCTCCACCACAAGTAACACAATTTTCCTCAACCGCCTTAACCGGTGCGGGAGGGACAACAACCTTTTTAGAAACAATCTCGACTAAGGTCGAAAGTTGATCCGGTTCCGGAATCGGAGTCGATTTTGGTAAAGTCTTCGGAATCCTTGGGGTTCCGAAATTGGTTTAGGGATAACCGGAGGTGGGATTTGAGCGGTACTTCCTTGGAAATCATTTTGCTCCTCATCTGTTATTTCCTCGGTCTCTCGTTCCACTACCTTTTTGGGGAAGGTTTAGTTGGATTCAAGGGTCCCTCGTAAGCTACACCACTTCGGGTAGTGATTGCTTTCATCTCGCCCTTCGGGCTAGGAATCGTATTACTCGGAAGAGTACCCGAAGGTGAGACTTTGGCTTGAAAGAAATTACTTAACATGTTTTGAAGATTATTTTGCAACGTGTTTTGAAAAGCATTATTTTGACTCATCAAAGCGGTTTGTTGATTCTTATTTTGAATCTCGTTCTTTAACTCTCCTTTCATCAAAGTGATTTGGTATTGCAAATTCCTAATCGTTTGATCATTAGCCTTCTTGTAGCTTGAAAAATCATTTGAAAATCGTTCACTTGATTATTAGACACTTGAAACGGTTGATTTTGAAACCCTTGGTTTTGAAAATTCGAAGCATGATTAACTTGACCTTGAAAACCTTGATTTTAAAAATTGTTCCCACGATTGAAATGATTCCCTTGACCTTGATTGTTATAATTCCTATTTTGACCTTGATTTTGCACCGGAGCAAAACCTGGTGGTGCCATTTGATTACTAACTCGATTTGGTGGGGCTTGTTGATTATAAGAACCCGTGGTTGGACTGCCTAAAACATTTTGGTTATTATCGGTAGCCGGACAATTATACCATGCATGAGCTCCACCACAAGTAACACAATTCTCCTCAACCGCCTTAACTGGTGCGGGAGGGACAACAACCTTTTTAGAAACAATCTCGACTAAAGTCGAAAGTTGATCCGCAAGTTTATCAATTCGTTCATCCGTTTGCTTACATTATCCTAGAATTATCCCTAGAAGCATTTGTTTTGTTTCTCGAATAACGCACTTTTGACTTGTTTTCAAGTTTATTCCAAAAGCTTCCTATAGTTTACTTAACAAATTACCACCCGCCGCGACATTTAAGGAGTCTTGTTCATTCTCGGTTAAACAATTATAAAAGGTATCAACCTAAGTTAACTCCGAAAATCCGTGGTAAGGGCAAGATCTAAGCATACCTTTAAAACGTTCCCACGCTTTACTAAAAGATTCATTAAATTCTTGTGAAAAACGAGAAATTTTGTTCTTAAGGTGAGTGGTTTTTGAAGGGGGGAAAAATTGGTTAACGAACTTGGTAACGAGATCGTCCCAAGTTAGAATTGAATTCGGAGGTTCATTCTCGTACCAAGTTTTAGCGGCTCCTTCGAGCGAATAAGGAAACATCATGAGCTTAATCACATCATTAGGCAAATTTCCTTAATCTTTAAGGTCGAGTAATCCTTTTTAAAACTTATTATTATGAGCATGAGGATTTTTCATTTTCTAAAACATTGATACGGGGTTCGCTTGACCAATTTGATAGCAACTAGTTTTGATCTCAAAACGATCGGCATTGATTTCAGGTAAAACAATAGCTTCTCCGTAACCCTCGGTGGGTGCACGGAGTAATTCCTCCATAGTTTGATCCGCCATCGCAACTATGGTTTGTCCGTGAATTGGCTCTTCTAAATTACAAGGTTCAACAACAACCGGAAGGATTTGTTGTTGTTGAAGACAGTTACGGTTACGAGTTTGCGAGCGAGTGCGCATGCACTTAAAAAGAGAAAATCAAAAAGGGGAAATCTAGAATTAAAAAAAAATTTACACTAATTTTTTTTTTGATTTTTAATTTTTATTCACAACAAATTTTAACGGTTACACGAAAGAGACTTAAACCAAATAATCAACTACTTCACGGTAGCTCTTAAAAATTGCTTTTCAAGGTGAGCCGTACTTCGTAGAGACACAAATGGCAAGTGTTAAATCTTTGGTTCGATTTGGGAACTTTTCAAGTTCACCAGAACTTATTTATGATAATACCTCAATTGAAGGTATTATATGTTGGTGTTCTTTTACCAACTTTGTTTATTTAATTTTTTTTTAAAGGACAATTTTTATATTTTTGATTTTTTTTTATGTGTTTTTTTTATATATGATAGCTATATTAGAAAGAGAAGAAAAATATTTTTTTACTTTTTATATTTTATGATTTTTTTGGATTTTTGAAATTTTTTAACAAAAATAAAACTTTCGGGGACGAAAGGATCTTCAAATCTTATCAACAAACACAAAACGAGAGATTCGTTAACTCAAATCCCCGGCAGCGGCGCCAAAAATTTGATACGCTTGGTAATATATACTAATATATAATATCACAAGAGCAATTAAGAAAAATCCCTAAGGAAATTTTCACTCTTTAAAATATATATATAATATATAATATACGTATGTTTACCGGAAAGTATGATTTCCCGGGTCGTTTTCCCAACGATTTGAGAAATTGAAACCTCGCTTGATATTGGATACTGATTTGAATGGGTTCAAAGATTGATTGGGTTTTTATAAACTATCTATTAAAAACAAGCAATTAAAAACAATTAAAGCACTTAACAAATAACGGGAAATAAATAAAACGCGATAATTAAGCAAGTAAACTAAATTTAACTCCTAAAATGTAAACAAAATTTCTAAACCTAAGATAGGACAAAAGAAAATTTTAGGAAAAAGAAAAGCATTTTTTTTATTATTTTTGAATTTATTATGAATTAAAAACTATTTAAATTTTTTAAGAAAATAGAAAATAATTGAAATTATATTTTTCCTAGATAAAACAAAGAAGAAAGAAAATTTTAGAAAAAGGAATCTCTATTTTTGATATTTTAGATTTTAAGATATGAAATTTCTTAACATTTAAACTAATTAAAAGCTTAAAAATAATAAAAAATGCTAAAAATATAAACTCTAAAATTTTTATAAAAATTATACTAAAAAGAGAAAATGATAAGAAATTTTATAAAAATAAAAGCCCTAATTTTTACTTTTTGATTAAAGTTTAATTAAACTAATTAAAATTCTAAACCTAATTTATTATTTGAAATTAAAATCTAACTAAAAACTTAATTAAGGACTAATTATGCAAATCCTAAAAGGACTAACAGTGCAAACAAACAAACTAATGACGGACTAACTGAACAAACAACTAAATTCAAAAGTTTTAAAACCAACCCCTGAGGCCCAACCCGATTGCAAAATAAGTCCAATTAAGCCCAAAATAAGTTGAGTCTTATAAAGTGCTTATTATTGAAAACTTAAAAAAACAAAGTGAAGAATAAGCTGGTGTGAATAACTTTAATAAAAGGAACTTGAGCTGAAAACCACTAATAAGCTCTAAAAGAGCTTATCAATAAGCTGAATCAGTAAGTAAGGGTTTCCCCTTGGTTTTACTTAAAAGCTTGTAAAAAGCTCATTTTAAGCTTAATTTGAAAAAGAAAAGGTGATCTAGCAGGCTTATGATTTGCTTAATCTAAAAATGAAAAGTAAATTGACCTAGAAATAGATTAAGCTAACTAAAATTGAAGGTAAAAATGCTAAACTCGAGGAACTAAGCAAAAAGCACAAAATCCTTTATGGTCTCAATTCTTACTAAGCTAAAATGATTATTAGCTTTTGAAATCTAATCAAACTACTCCTAAGTTATGAAATAATTCGCAAAATCCACTTAGTCTAATAGCCTATTATTTGAATTAAAAAGCTACTTTAATCTTCCTACTGTTTTTGGTCTTTTGGTTTTTCTTAGTTGAAATTTGACAGCAGAATAAGCTAGGAAAATAAGCTAGAAAATAAATTTTAAGTCTTAATCTATATTAAGCTGTAACTACTCTATATCCTACTCTAACCTTAAGAGCTAAAGCCTATGATTACCTAGCTAAAAATTAAGCTAAAAGTGACAGCAGGAACAGCTTGGTTCCTGCTGATGCACTTGACTCAAGTGCAAAACAATAGTGCAGGTGACCTTGTGGTTGATTGAGAGAGCTTAAGTGTTGAAAGAAAAGAGAGCTACCAAATTTCATTTGAAAAAGACACACCGTTTGTATTTTCTCAAGATTGTATCAACTCTTTTCTCAAGATTGTATCAACGCTTTTGAAATTTGGTAGCTCTCTTTTCTTTCAACACTTAAGCACTTGACTCAGTTTGGTTGATTGAGAGAGCTTAAGTGTTGAAAGAAAAGAGAGCTACCAAATTTCATTAAAAACTGAATTACATTACTTAAAAAGAAGTTACAACTGATTTTAAATCAAAATTACATTAAGCTTTGAAAAAAAACTACACTAGGCTAAAACTAGAAAAGAAAAAGACATCGTGTGTGTGTGATGGGGGTGCTATTTATAGCACCATAGTGAAGCTTCTCGGCCTTTGAGTCTCTACATGCGCCTCTTAATCTACACCCTTCAATTCTTTAATTATTGGATCTTAAGTTTTAGCCGTTGGATCATATGCACACTCACACGGATTGCCAAGCTATCATTCTTTGATGTGACAGCTTGTGCTAGTTGTGTGAGAGCATTTAGTGTAAAAATTGAGCTTTACTTGTGCTTTCCCTCTTGTACACGATCCTTGCTTGAGCCAATGAGCCAATGAGAACTTTGATAAGACTGTTTTGACCTTGCTATTGTGTAAGAGAGCCCTTGAATAGTCCTTTGTACCCTTTGATTTTAATTTGCCCCTTGATTTACCCTGGTGCTAGACGAGGATGATGGATGAATAGTGCATGTGTTTTCCCGCTTATTTTAATTGACTTAGGGTAAAATCGTTTTAAACTTTGGGAAAGTCACATAATTGGCCCTTGTGTCTGGTTTAAAATTATTAGTGTAGTGTAAAATAGGGTTTAGGAAATAGCAAGAATGGTCCCTGTGGTTTATAAAAAGAGTATTGGGCTATGTAAATGGGCTTTTAGATTGAACTTTTGGTTTAAATGGTATCCGGGTAGGGTTTTTAGGGTTTTGAGGCCCAATAAGGGTTTAGGGACCATTTTTGGACTTTTCTGAAAGTTAAGGGGTTATTTTGAAACATTTTGGGTCTTGTTGACTTTTGTTGACCAAGATTGACTGGAGTTGACTGTAGATTTGACTTTTTCTGGCTTTGGCTTCCGGCTTTTGTTCACTCTTCCGTTCTTGTGTCCGTGCTTGCCCGTTTTTGATGGTTTTCTTGTGATTTTTGATATATCCGTACCTGCACACACAAAACACAAATACAAGCATATTTTTGCCATTTTTGGTCTGTTTTGGGTTTATTTGGGCTATTTTAAGCATAAATGGATATGTGTATTTTACACTTATCACATCCTAAGAGTTAATCCAAACGCTCCTTAGTTTGATTTTGCTCAACCAAACAAGTCAAAAATTACATATGAATTATGTATCTCAAAATTTGTTCATGAGGTCATTATTTTGATGTATTTGAAAACATTTTTAGGTTGTATTGACATTTTGCATAGCCAACCAATTTTATTATGTTCCTAACGTGAGTGATTTGAAAATAAAATTAGGGTTTTGGTTCGAAATCAATTTTTCAACAAGTTCACTATGATGCAAAATCCTATATCTATAGGAAGCATATTAGTTATAACATTGTATCCTAGTACTCTTAATTGCACAAAATTGAAAGAAAATTAAAAATCCCCAAATTTGATTTTGGTGTTCATCATGAACCCTAGACTTAAATTGAAAGAAAATAGATGAAATGACTCACAATTGATGATCTTTGTGATATTAGGATTGATTATTAGTGTTGATTTGATCTTCAATTGAAGTTTTAATGATTGATTTTGAGTTTTTGTGTTTTGAGAAAAAAATTGGTTAAGTGTCCAAAATATGGTCTGCTGATGGCGGTCCCAAATATATTGGGGGGCCGCCTATATAGGGGCCGCCCTCAGGCAGTAATTTTAAACTTATTTTTGACAAAAATTTAACGAAGAGGATGAAATTTAATTTTGCAATTTCAGAATTAAACATACTTCATGTATTCGGAATGAAGTTTATTAAGTTTCACGAACCACGGAATGGAACACGAACTAGAATTGAAACTGAAGAATGAGAAGCGTACTTAATATGATTTATGGAATGTGTTCCATCATTCCTAAACCAAGACGTAGATAGTTAAACGATTCACGTTTAAGAGGTTTAGTAAGAATGTCGGCAATGTTGTCGACGGACGGTACTTTTTCGATTGAGACATGTCCTTTTTGGACATTATCACGGAGAAAGTGGTGACGAATTTCGATGTGTTTGGTACGAGAATGTTGCCCTGGGTTTTTGCTAACATGGTCATCGCGCCCTTTGTTGTGCAATGGATGGGAACGTCGTCGAGTCGTACGTTGTAGTTGATGAGAGCTTGTTTCATCCATAGTGCTTGTTGACATGCCTTTCCGGCATTCGTTATTCGGATTCGGTAGTAGAATAGCATGAGCGGTGTGTTTCTTTGAGAACACATGATGTCAAATGATAAATGATTAATTACCACATAGCTTTTACTCTATAATACGAGCTTAAATGACCAAAAACAGACAAAAACTGCCAAATATATGTTTGTTTTGCATTTGTATTGTGCAGGAAGTGGATATCAACAAAAAGACAGAAAACCAAGCCAAAATGACAAAACTGAGCATGGAAGGGAAAAGACTGTGCATAATCAGGCAAAGTCCAAAAAAGGCAAATCAAAGTCAATCCAGAAGATATCAGCAGTCAAAACGGCAGCCGAGAACTGAAGAATATAATTGATGCAATATTAACCATATGATGGGCCGGGAATGCCCATAGATAATATGAACGTCTTTGAAGCCAAATGGGCACCTCAATCAATTTCAACAGCCCATTTGTGTGCATTTTGACATAGCCTGTGAAGACTTTGAAGGCCAAATCCTAGCCAGTTCAGCAATCTCAGACATTGTAACACAAAAACTCCACTATTACTTATTGGGCTTGAAAAAGCCCAATAACCAAACCTGAACCTTATTGGGCCTTAAAAAGCCCAATAACATAAGCCTAAACCTTATTGGGCCCAGACACACTCAATTGGGCCCAATACAAAGCCCAAGCCCAACAAAAGCCCACAATTCTTTTTATAAAACTTTAGGGGCTAAAATTGCCAATTTTGAAAGTTGTTTTATAAAAGAAAAATGGTTTAAACAAGTACAAGGGCTGGTTTTGCAATTTACCCTAACCTCCTTTTATTCTTTTTAGTTATAAAACGCAGGGACCATTTTTGCAATTTACCAAAACTCTCTTTGTTTTCTTTTGTTATAAAACCAGAGGGACCAAAAGTGTCACTTTCCAAACTTTGTTATAACTGAAAAAGGGCTTAAAAAGAAAATGAAAAGAGAATGAAAGATGAGGGGCCATTTTTGCCCCTTCCCCAAACTTCCCTTTTAAACCCTGCAACCCACCCCTGTACTCAACCCGTTTACCGCCAAAACCCAAACCGCCCCTCCCATGGTTTCTAGGCCAAACCACCTCCCTAGTACACTTCCCAGCTCACCCATACCCTTTCCCCACAACCCATTACCCCTATAACCCTTCCCACTTGGATATCACTCAGCCCGAAGACCCCCTTCAATGGTGAGATGATGTAACAAGCCAATGGAAGGCTAGGATTGCCTTGGGGACATTACACACTCACAGCAAGCACAACCCAAGGACAAGAGAAGACTTTGGACTGCTATAAAAGAAGAAAGAGCAAGCCGAAGTCAACACACCATTTTTTACTATGTTTTTAGTTTAATCTTAATTCCAAGTCTTTCTTTTAAGCATTTAAGTGTAATTCAGTATTTTTAAAAGTTTTATGTTGTAACATCTTCAGTTTTAATAAAAGTTAAGAGTTTTTGTGATATAGCCATTGTCAAAAATTTAAAGTCTTATTTAAGCCTTTGTAATCTGTTTTAAAATTGTTTTTTAAAAATGTTGTTTATAGTTATTACAGGAATCTCTGTGTAACAACATTTCTCTGCTTTTTACTACATAAATAGCCACATAAAAAAACACAATATTTTTAAATTAAAGGGGTGTTTTGGTTTAGCTATAAAATGGGTCAATATGGGGTTCTTATCATGGGTTTTGTAACACATCTCAGCCAATTTGGCTGAGGGTGGTAGGGTTTATTAAGTCCACTTTAATCACAAGCTTTTAGTTTTCAAATATAGTTTTTAAGTTGCCTTTGTATTCTGTGTCAAAATTTTATATAAGCCAAAGTGACCTTAAGGGCTTAAGGCTGTTGAAACAGCTTAAGCAACCTCATTTCTATTGGTTGTTGTGTTACCAAATGCCAAAAAAGAATGACCCGTGTTGCGTGTCCCTTTTACTTGACATTATAAGTCAAAATTTGGCTTTGCATTTTTTAAAGAACCCTCACCTTTTAAGATAAATATTCAGCAGTTTATATTGTTTTCTAGACCATCATTTTTTGGAAATAAGCTCATTTGCCTCCCTTATAAATCTGTTTGTGCTTGGATTTGGCTAAAAAGCCCTTTAGAGCTTATTTTCATAAGCCTAAAAAGCCTTTAAGCTCACTGCATTGGCCTCCCCTGGTGCTGAGCACCAGGCTTTAGCTTAAATTTTCTAGCTTATTGAAAACTAAGCCCTAGGTTCTTAGTGTTTTTCCTTATAGCTTATAGGTAGTTGTCTTAGGATTAGCAGCTTATTTAGGTTAGTAAGCTTATTTAGTTAGCTTAATATAAGCTCAAAAGTAGGCCTTTTCTGTTTTCTTTTTAAAACTGCCATTATAGCTTAAGTCATTTCCAGCTTATTTTAGGGCTTATTCTAGGTTGCCTTAGCTTATTTAGGACTCCCCTTAGCCTCATTAACTGTTCCCATAGATTTTAGCTTATTTTGTAGTCTTAAAATCTTAAAAGCCAAGAAAAATAAGCCATAAGCTTATTTAGCTTCTGCAGCATAAATAAGCTACTTTTCTGGCTTATTTAGTGGACCTCAGCTTATGCACCTTTTATGAAAAATGCTCCCCATAAGCCCTTCTACAAGTTTGCTTATTTGACTTTTGTCAAATAAGCACTTTGGACCCTTTTTGTAATCGGGGTCCACTTCAGGGACTGTTTGTGTAATTTTGTCTTTTATAGTTATAATTGTTAGTCCCCCTTGTCAGTTTGTTGTTTCCCCGTTAGTCCTTGTGTCCTTTCACTGTTAGTCCCTATAGTTAACTTTTGTTAGTTTATTTAATTTAATTAATATAAATTAGGTTTAAAATTAATTAGTTTAATTACTTTAATTTTAAACAGTAACTTTTGGGCATTTTTATATTTTTAGAATTGTTAACTTTTTCTTTATTTAATTTTATTTTTTCAGAATTTTTATAACTTTTATTTTTTGTCTTTTTCTATTTTCTTAGTTTTAATTAGTTATTAATCTTTATAAATTCATAAAAAATCCAAAAATTAATAAAAAAATATTTTTCTTTTTTATAAAATTTTCTTTTGTCATTTAGTGTCTAGGAAAAATATAAAATTTAGTGTAGGCTTAATTTTTCTTAAATTTCAGTCTTAGACCCGTTTTACCGAGTGCGTTTTACCGTTTCTTTTCGTTTTACATTCAAACGACCTCCGTTTTAGTTCTAGTTTTCTTTATTTTTCAAATTAAGTTAATTAGAATTTAATTTTAATTTTTAATTTAATTTAGCATTTATTTTCTTAATTTTTAGTATTTAGGTTTCCCGATACCTGATTCTGTTCCCCGTATTTTAGTTTAGATTTAATTTTAGGATTTCCCTATAACTAATTTTGTTTCCCGTAGATTAAATTAGGTTTATTTAATTAATTTTAGTTGTAATTATATCAGTGTTTCCATCATATCTAAATATTCTCCATCATTCAATTTCTCATCAAACCAGGATTACTTTCAATTGCAGCCTCGTTGGGACATACGACCCGGGAATATCTCTTCCGGAATCTTTTTATCATTGATTATATCTTGTGTATTTTATCCTTTTGTGGAATTTGACCTTTTGCCTTGGTCAAGGGCATTCGGTCAAGATCTGTATTAGGGTTGCTATATAAGTGTGTGCTATACAGCGAATCAATTTTTGGCGCCGTTGCCGGGGAGGCATTTGCTACGATTGTTATCCGACTTTGATCTGAACTTGTCCTATTGTTAATATATCATATTAAAAAACACAAAAATATTTTTCTTTTCTTTTAATTAGTACATATCATAAAATAAAAAAATAAAAAATAAAAAAAAAAATTTCCATAAAAATTAAAATTCACTAATTGGTAAAATACCAAAATATAATATTCTCAACTGAGGTATTATCATAATAAGTTCCGGTGAACTATTGAGTTCCCAACTCGAACAAAAGATTTAAAACTTGCCTTCTGTGTCACTTACGATATACGGCTCACCTCATTCTGATTGACAAGCTATAAAGTGGGTATAAGGAGGGTTGTTCCTAGGAACTACGACCCGAAAGGAGAAATAAGCTTCGCGCTATTCCTACTCCTCCGCTCACCTGTGCGTTTTTCATTGTGAGAGCTACCGTGAAGTAAGATTGATTATCAGGTTTAAGTTGTCTATCTGATTTTGTCCAATTGTGAAATATGTTGTTAATAAATTCGAAAAAAACCAAAAATAATCTTCTTTTTCTTCGTATCAGTTAATTCTTTCCTTATCCCTCTATCTATTTAATTCTTATGACATCATTCGATTATCGCTGTTAAAGCGAATTAAAGCATTGTTCGGCTTGTGGAAAATTTGCACACTTCAGCCTTTTGTTGTTCAAAAGAGAACTCAAAAACAAGATTCTTGTTCCAATGCACGGATGTCTCAACCAAACACCATTAAGATTGAAAGAATTTGTTTCGATTGTGGAGGACATGGTGCATGGTTCTTAAATTGTCTAGATGTGACCCTGACACGAAAGATATTGGAGGAAAGCTTTTCAAAAGTTTCAAATACTTCCAAGTCATCATCAATCGAATTTCAACGTTGTTAATGCTCCTCGAGTGCCATTCGTTGTCAAACAAGTCCCCAGAGTCAATTCATTCCTCACAAAAATCTCCACTAATCGACCAAAAGTGTTGTTACGAGTGTGGTGATTCGTTAGATGACATCTTTTGTCAACAATGCACTTGTAAGTCTTGTGGGAAAGGTTCTCATATTGGTTATAATTGTCCACCGAAAGCTCCGATTATCTCTAACCCGGAACCATGCAATCAAACCATTGATGAGCTCCCACAAACTTTGCCAAGTTTTGATCCGACGTGCTATTCCGGAAAAGAAAATTCATTACCTTACATTTCAAAACCTAACTTTGCTGATGATTCTCCTAATGTTTTCAACCCACCTCCACAACCTCCTAGCTATTCTTGTGAATTTTGCGAGAACGATGCTCGTTATGGTCACTATTGTACACCTCAAGTTCCGTTTATCTATCCGGAACCGTGTTACAATCAAGACTTTAATTTCTCACAAAATCCTCAAAGTCTTCAACAACAATTCCTTTGTTGTAACTATTGTGGAGGTCCTCATGAGACTTTTCAGTGTCAACAAATGAATGAAGATTATTATCACGAGCAAAATTTTTGCTATGATCCTAATTCTTTTGGCTTTGACCAATTTCAACCCCCGCAATATATCGTCAATCCAGCCCGATTCCCTTGATTTCCATTCTTCAGCTTTGGGCAGTCACTCTTGTAGTGACCTTGCACTCCACACTCAAAGCAAGTGAATACCTCGTGGATTTGTCCCTTGGCCTCTGAGGTTATTGTTGTTGTTGTTGTTGTTGTTGTTAGCAGTAGGTCGAACTTTACAGTCACGGGCCGAGTGACCAGTCTTTTTGCAGTTAGTGCACTTTTGAGTACATGGCCCATCGTGGTGATAATTGCACCTGGTACATAGAGGTTTGGTTCCCCCATAAGGTTTCTTATCTCCAGGCCCAGCAGTGTAAGCCCGTGCCACATTGTTTCTTTTGAATGGTTGTTGTTGGTTTGGTTTGGTTTCTTGAAGTTCTTCAAATTTTCCTCCATCTTTTCTGCCTGGGCGTTCAGCTGCAGTGAGCATCTTTTTGTCCATCATTTCAGTAGCAAATTCAATAGCCTCTTGCATTGACTGAGGCTTTGATGCCTTAACACTGCCATGAATCATGTCGGGAAGACCACCGACATACCTTTCCACTTTAGCTGATTCCTCAGGGAACATTCTATCACACATGAGTGCCAACTCTTGGAATCGTTGATTGTAAGTCATCAAATCGGTACCTCTCACTTTTAAGTTCCAATACTCAGATTCCAGCTTTTTGATCTCGCCCCTAGGGCAATATTTATCTGTTATCATCCTTTTCAAAGCCGTCCATGGCATTGTATATGCAACATCTTGTCCGACAGCCCTTACGTGCGAGTTCCACCACGTCAAGGCACTTCCTTGGAGAGTACAAGATGCAAACTTAACCTGACTTATAATAGCACAGTTGCTGATAAGGAAAACAAATTCCATCTTTTCTGCCCATTGGGTCAGGCCAACGACTCCTTCAGTGCCTTTGAAATTTATAGGCTGGCACTTCAAGAAGTCAGTGTAAGTGCATTCTCGTTGAGTAGGCACTTGCCTTCTTCCGCCGGTTCCTGAACCATGGTTGTTATCGCCGTCCCTGCTTCTGCTTGCATCACGTTCTGCCAAAGCAGCAGCAACACCTTGATCAATCGAAGCTTGGAGTTGAGCATTAGTGACAGTGGTGGTAGGATTGGTTATGGTGGCGGGTGTTGTCCTCGTGGCTCTTCTTGTTGGTAGCATTTTCTTCAAAATCACAAGGAATATAATACACGTCAGATTTCACACAATCATAAACGTAACGTGACATATGCATAATAAATAAAAAGATCACCATCCACAGTGAAATATACAACTGAAAGTGAAATCAACCATGACATAAATAAATCAACATCCATACACAACAACATCGATAATCATACATGATGGTCCTGATTACAACATGTTCAGTACAATGAGATACAAAAAGTAAAAATAATGGACTAAGTCGGTGTTACTGGGATCACCCATAATTACATACACCCATACAATTAAGCTAAAAAGATAAAAACCGAAGTCCCTTACAGCTATTAGCTGGGATTACCCAGAAAACATAATAGGCCTAGACAGGAAGCTACAAATGGTGCATGACTAACTGCTGCTGCCAGCCTCAGTTGGTCCATCCTGGGGCTTTGGGTCTCTAGTCTCAAGTGTCGCAATACGTCCAAGCGCTGAAGTCAACCGAGTCTGAAGTGATGTGGTCTGAGTAATCAACGTGGTAACTTGTGCCTCCAGTGTCCTAACATGTGCCTCTATATGCTGCCATTCCTCTCTCTAACCTAGTCCATGCCTAACCAGTAATACAGCCTCTCTATCCATAGCCAAAGCTGTGCGGCGGTGGTGTGGTCTATCTCTGTATAGTGTGTTGACTAGGGCTCCCAAGTAAGCTCGGACATCATATGCCTCCTTAAATCATGCCTCGAACTCCTCAGTCCTCTGCCTAACAGTAGTATCAAGCTCTGTCACTCACTGGTCGACCCCCTCCAAGGTGGTCGGTGCTATGTCCATCATGGCCTCAACAATCTCATCCCAAGTGTCAACCTCTGGAGTAGGCCTTGGCTGTCTTGCGGCACCAGCCGCTGAACTCTCCCTGATCTCCTATCCGGGAGCGGGAGTAGTAAGACAAGCTCTCTTCCGAGGCGGCATCTCAGCCTCGGGGAAAAAATCCAAGTCCCCCCCCCCCCCAGTCATGGGGGAAGTAGGTGGAAGATAAGAGGGTGGGATGCAAATGCACTCTCATCGAATCCGGCACCCTATAGCCAAATGGTGCCCCGGCATCCAGTAGGGCTATATGAGTGGTGATGTAGGTAATGGTGAAGATGCTACAAGTAGTGGTGGTGTAGGTGCGGCAGCATGCTCAGTAATGTGTGCCTCCTTGATTGCCGCAGCGGTGGCACAGGTCTGACAGTCTTCCGTCTCTACGGAGACTGGTATGGGCAAAGGGTATCCTGATCTAAGGTGGTCTAGTGTGGGTGCAGACGTCAATAGTCTTAAAGGGCCTCTGTATCCCCAGCAGAGGGAACAACGTCAACAACAGTATACCCAGAGAGTCGCCGAACTAGTGCTCCTCCTCCTCCTCGTCATCCTCCTCGTCCTCGAAAGGCTCCTCATCATCATCATGAGCATCATCATCACCAGTGTCATCACCGGAGGGCTCATCATCTCCATCCCCTCCGTCAGCAGGGTAATCAACATGCTCCTCCTCGAGTCCTCCTCTGGATTCCCTTCTGGAGCAAAAACAGGTACAGACCTGGGATAGGCTCCGGGAGAAGCATCAGTGGGTAGAGGCTGGTCCTCCATGGGTTCCTCATCATCCGAAGGCACTAAGTACTCGGGGTACTCAGGCTCGGGAACATATGGTATCTCGATGGGCGATGGTGGGTGCTCGGGACTAGGCACATAGTCAGGGGACGATGGGTGCTCAGGTCCAGGCACATAGTTAGGGGATGGTGGGTCTACTGGCTGCATGGGAAGTCCCAGCGTAATCCGTATACGATGACTCGTGGTACACCTCCATCGGGTATCTCCTCGTCGGCTCCCCAAAAGACTACTCTCCATGGTTCGGAGTCAGTACAGAAGTATAGGTGACAGCGGATGATGCAGAAGACAGGAATGCAGGAAGATAAATAAACTTATATAAGTATATTATATAAGACCATCATAGTATATATGTAGTATAATATAAACATGTATACATATCATGAAAGCATATAGCATAACCAACTAATGCAACTCAATAGTGTATGTGTCCCGTGAAAAACTTTTGTATGATGCAATGTTTGAAAATGGTTATAGTCCAAGTAAAACATTTGACTTGTCTTTATAACTCTAGGCTCTTGAATGCCCAATCTGTAACACCCCCAAAATGGGTCGCAGCGGAATATGGGTTGGCGAGTGTTACTTCATAGATCAACAGCACGAGATATGAGAACGACCTCTATATGAGTCATTTAAAATTGATACATTGGATTAAATAGACTTGTTTGTTACAATAGCCGAAGCTTAAATAGTTCATCCATGAAAAGTAAAGATTTTAAGACATAACAAATATTCCCAAAATGTAATGCATCCAAATCTTTATAGTAATGACTCCAAAATGATGACCACCAATGTATCCTTGTTTCTCGTACCTTATTGACCTGAGAAAAACATGCTTTAAAACGTCAACATAAAGTTGGTGAATTCACAGGTTTAGTAAATGTATAAAATAGGACCACAAGATTTCCGATGTAAGACATGTAACACATACAATATCTTAAAAGTAATTACGAGTGCACTAAGCTCATGACACCGAAGCTCGACATATATGTATGCAATTTAATGCACTAAATGTGCCCATGTAGATGTTCAAACCCGCAACATCCAAATTGTTCCGACATGTATACGTCGTGTTGTTTCAGTACAGCAAACTGATGAGCGCTACTCACCCGAACGGGGATGTCAATCCCAAATAGATCTATTCATAACATTCGCGCTCAGA
Source organism: Tanacetum coccineum (assembly GCA_026074375.1). Lineage (NCBI taxonomy): Eukaryota > Viridiplantae > Streptophyta > Magnoliopsida > Asterales > Asteraceae > Tanacetum > Tanacetum coccineum. The sequence goes on from BQNB010000946.1 coordinate 51,314, forward strand.
TAACTAGCAAAATTGACATTCCTGATAGTTGGGCATATGGTTTAGCTCTTAGGGCCAACTTCGTAATATGTTTAAAAGAGTACTTGCGTCCAAATGTAAAACAATGCATGTTTCTCACCCCAAAGTTGTAAAACAATATAATTGTTGTAAAAGCGGCTAAGAACTTCACGTAAGTGAATGATTGATTATCCTAATCAATTGAAGTGAATCGTCTCGGAAATCCGAATGCAACCTAATTAATTATAGGTCGTATGAGTATAATGTATTTCATATAATTAAAACATCACATGTCGTATAGTTACACCACCACCTAATAGTTTTTATTAATTCTTTAAAAGTTAAAACAATAATTAACTCGTACTTTGTTAAATTAAAGTATATATACTTGTACTCGTAAAGAAAATATTATTTTTATTTACTAACGCATCATTTTGTAAAATATATGATTTAATAAGATAAGTCATTATTAACTTAATTGTTTTTTATAAAAGGTTGTATAAAAACAAAAGTAATCCGCGAGTGTAAAACTTCATATCTTTATCGTTCGACTCCGTTTCCTACGTTTCTATGTCGACGCCCTCCGTATTAAATAATTTATCAAAATCATATTTATAAAGTTTAACCTAGGATGAACCAGTAACTGTTACTTTCATCACAGTTTATATAAACATTTTTATAAAATTAATTATACGTAACTTGTTTAAATCATAACTCGTTCATTATAGTTCCGTTTCTCGAGATCCTTATGTCCTTGGATTAGTATTAAGAAAATTTATCAAAATATTATATTTATAAAATTTAAATCCCTGATGAACAGTAGTATTTACTCCTCATAACAGTTTATAAAAATTGTTTTCATAGAATTAATTATATATAACTTGTAAAATACGTAACTTTGTTCGGATATTTTCCGTTTTCGTGTTCTTTATGTCCGTGGGTTCGTATTAAGGAATTTTATCAATATATTACATTTATGGAATTTTTACCTCCGATGAACAGTAACTTTACTATTCATCATAATTTATAAAAATTGTTTTTATAAAGTTAATTATATAGAACTTGTAAAAATCCATCACTGTTCGTTTTAAAAATTTTATTAATTAATTATTTATATAATTCCGTTTTCGAGTTTCCTTACATGCCCACGATCCTTGTAAAGAGCACCATTTTTATAAAATATAAAACATAGGGTTTATGGTTCGAATCCAACAGTAGGCATTAAAATAAAATTAGGGTTTTCAATTTATAAAGTTAGTTTGTATTTATTTTTGCTTAAAGGCTTTGCACCACAATTTCACCAAGTATTGTACCGTATATATTACATGTATTTAGTCCTCTAAATATTCATGTCATTTGTCCATATGAAATCATCAAACACTTTATATAACTTAAAAATGAATCTAGGTGGTGATTAACTTATGCAACAAGTATGGCTCAATAAAAATGAATGAATGAACAGTGAATTCTGGAAATAACCTTATAGAAACAATGGAGATAACACAAGATGTAAACCCTAATCAATCCTTCAAAATCAAAACCCTAATCAAGAAAACCCTAAATATATTTTCTTGATAATTCCTTGTTAAACCCGAATCCAAGCTTGCCAACACCTTGAGTAACCTTAGGTAACCTTAGAATGAACACTTGAACACTTGGATTGCCTTGAATGCAAAAATTAAATGAAACCCTAAATGTTGAAAGTGTGTCGTAGGTTTGGGGGCCAAAAAGAGAGAGTTCTTGCTTTGATTTTGCTTGTAGGAAGTGTAAGAGTATAAGTATGGACCTAGGGCTTCCTTTTATAGTGCATAGAAAACCTTAAACAACCTAAGTGAAACCATGGGATGAAAATGGTTCCTAGTACATGTGTAAGAGCTCCTCCTCCTCCCTAGGGGTGGCATGGCCAAGGGAGGGGGGAGGTACAAGTTGACAAGCCAATCTTTAGGAAGTTGGGTCTAAGGTACATAAGTGTAAGGTTTACAAGTTGTAAGAAAAGAATTAGTAGAGATTAAATGATTTATTTCAAGTGTGAATATACTAGGTCCGGTTTTAAGAGATATAAGTGAGAAAAATAAATAAATTTTGAGTATTGGGTATAAATGTGGGTATTTGTTTGAGTGTAGATAGGTAAAGGTGCTTCCGGTACGACCGAATGTAATTTATTGTGAAACGGAGCGTTTTACTAACCAACAAAAATAAATGATGAAAAGTTATAAATTATACCCTAATAATATATAACACTGCTTGATGTAAACTAATTTGTTTGAGGTCCGTTACATTGAACGTTGATTTTTAGTTTACCGAAATTTAACGATAAGATAATTTTAAAAGCGAATGCTAAAACGCTAAAATTACATAATGGAATTTATTAAAGTTGGAATGACCTGAAAATTAGAAATGTTACACATTAGGTAGATACAATCACAGTTGATGACAAAGTAACAATATTAAAGATATGAAGGATACAAAATAAGCTTAGAGATAACAAGACGTAATAATACCAAATACTTATTTATATATAAAATTATCGACTATCGTGAGAATTGAGCCTCGTAGGCGAATAGTTCATAAAAACAAAGTGAAAAGATAGATAAAAACATAACAAGATCCAGATAGCTATAAGAGTCAAAACACAACCCATTACAAGTATCAAATCTTACTAATACCTCGTTATTTTTACTAAATACTAATAAACCTTATTTCGTCTGTCGTCAAATTCGTGGTAAAAACCCAAAAATAGATAAGAGGTTTTGAGAGAAAAGTGTAATTATGTTGAGAGACTTATGAGGAATTATGAAAATGGCTTGATTTTCCATCTCTATTTAAGTTTATGTAGAGCAAAAGGTGCCGCGCACATTCTAAAATGGGTGCGTACGTAGCCTAATCGGTAAAGGAAATATCATTAAATGTGAAGAGAATGCGCAACACATTCTTGAAAACCGGCGCACTTTGTGTCGTTTAATACTTCATTGATTTTCATATGTAAATTGTGCGGCACACTTGTTTTTCAATTTCATGATTTATCATTTCAGTTATTCTAACTATGCTCCAAGGTGAAACACTTGTATATTGAACACTTAAGCTCGTCCGTCTTAAGTGAACCTGCACATATTCAGGTGATTAAGTATCAAATGTTCATGAAAATGATAAATATATACTAATAACATTGTGTAAACATGTATAATTAAGGCATTATCAAATCCCTCCACACTTAGCTATTGCTTGCTGTTGGGAATTATATTGAGTTGATAAGACAAAACAATGAAACAAGAACTGCTGATTGGATTATGGTGCTGCTAATATATGAAAGCAGTAGTATATATGTTGGTTACTACTGCTAGGCATCATTTATGCTACTACTGCTAGTACTTGATAAGAATTGCGAAGATCGCTTATAAAAAAAATGTTTAGAAGATAATTAAAAAATTAGGAATATCATTTGTTTCCTAATACTTATCTGTTGTAAACCTAAGACTCTATTATATAAAGAATATCAGTCCATTATGTTTAAGGTGCAAAAACGAGTATGTTTCACCTAAAAAATGTAAACACCAAATGTTGTAAGGATGTTCTAGGCGTCTATGGATATGTAACGTACTATGATTGTGTATTACCTCAAGGTTCTAGGTTACTTGATTCCTGTTATAGTTTGTAGATGTAACCATTCTACTATTGACAAAGTAGCATTGGGGCTTGAGTAATTTTATAGTGATGATAAATGAATGAAAAAGCATCAAATTGGTAATACTTAGTTTTCTTCATCAGTGATCATTACTTAGAGCTTACAGATTTGAAGATTCAAGAAATGGTTAACATATGAGTTTCAAGGGAAGCTTATTGTTAAAATGTTTAACCATTTACATGCACCACATGAGGTGAAGGTTTTTACTACTTCTAATTATTATTACTACTGCTAGTTTAAGTTTCGACTGCTCAAGTTCATTTATCTTAAGGTGCATCATGGAGGGTAATTTGAGTTGTTGGAAGGCTGGATTAGAAGTATGATAGTGGTTGTGGCTGTCGAAATCAAAGTTGCATCTACTTAGAGTCCCCTATTTGATTATGACAAAAATGGGAAGAAGATTTACAAAGAAGATGTGCAACTTACAGATCCTTGGTGGAATTGCATAGATCCTTATTCTCATTCATATATTAACTTCAGGGGAAGTTTGTGCTTATTTGGTTTTGTCATTATCAACTAGGGGAAGATTGATGGGAATTATATTTGAGTTGATAAGACAAAACATATGAAAGATGAAGGACATAAACGACAAAGGAGGAATTCTTCAAATGATGGAAGATTATTATAAAAGTTAGGAAGATTTAGTTGTTTCCTAAGACTTATCCTTTGTAAACCTAATATATCTATTATATAAAGAGATATAAGTCATATTGTTTTATGTGTGTCAAGATGTAAGCACCTAAATATGTATGTGTGTATTCCAAGCATGAGAATGTAGACGCCGTATGTAGTATTAGCCCCAAGGTCAAGGTAACTTGATCCTGTTACAGTTCATTGATGTAACCGTATTATTCTGATCAAATAATATTGGGTCTTGGAGTGTTAATAATGAAAAACCTTGTTATGGTAACTTTGATTTGTTCTTATTCCGCTGTATGTTATTGTCTTTGTTATCATGATCCTAGATGAGGTCTAAACAACCACGAGCTATAAACGATCTAAGAACTATCATGTGTTTTAGTTCTATCAGGTGGTATCAGAGCCACGAGGCTCTCGATCTAGGATCTAACAAGGTTTTTATTGTCAAACATAAGATGGTTTAAAGGTTTTTGAAGTTGAGAGGGTTGTGTACAAAACCCTAACAGGATCAACGACAACAGCAGGTGTTGATATTCGCTGCACATCAGAGATTTAGGGTTTTCCAAAACCCTAACATGTTGTCGACATTAAGAAGAATCAGATGCATGCAATTTACCGAGAAGCTGCTGGTGATTTGATGTTTGATTAATGGCTAAACATTTTATGGTACCATGTTGGTAACTGGTACTACTTTTTATTCATAGGCCGACACAAGAATTTAGGGTTGTGACATAAGTGATACAGCAAGTATGTTCTTTAGTGTTCATTTTCAAAGATAAAGAAGGTTTAAGACGCAGCATAGAAACGATGTGACGAAGACTTGTCAAAATCTAGCAAAGGTGTGTGATTTACATACTTATGGTGCTCAATGCTCACATTTGCTATCACTTGTTATGTGTCTCATAGAAGATGATGATTTTTGTCAAGAGGTTGCGATCTACTTATATTTCACAGATTTATTTATAAGTTTGATTTCACGTGGATAGTACAAGATATAAGACACAAGTTTGGATTATTCTACTTCAGCATCAAGTTCGTTATACTTAGTTTTCTTCTTCAATAATCATTATAAAGAGCCTACAGAATTAAAGGTTCACGAAATGGTTAACAAATGGGTTTCAGGGGAAACTTATTGATAAAATGTTTAACCATTTACATGCACCACACGAGGTGAAGGTTTTTACTATTGTAAGTCATTATTACTACTGCTAGTTTAAGTTTCTACTGCTCAAGTTCATTTATCTTAAGGCGCATCATGAAGGGTAATTTGAGTTGTTGGAAGGCTGGATTAGAAGTATGATAGTGGTTTGTGGTTGTCGAAATCAAAGTTGTATCTACTTAGAGTCCCTTATTTGATTATGACAAAAAATGGAAGAAGGCGTTACAAAGATGATTTAAAACTTATAGATCCTTGGTGGTATAGTTATATTCTTTCATATATATATTAGCTTCAAGGGAAGAAGATCGTGTTTATTTTGGTTTTGTCATTATCAACTAGGGGAAGATTGATGGGAATTATATTTGAGTTGATAAGACTAAACATATGAAAGATGAAGGACATAAAAGACAAAGGAGGAATTCTTCAAATGATGGAAGATTACAGAAGATTATTATAAAAGTTAGGAAGATTTAGTTGTTTCTTAATACTTATCCTTTATAAACCTAATATCTTTAATATATAAAGAGATATAGGTCGTATTGTTTTATGTATGTCAAGATGTAAGCACCTAAATATGTAAGTGTGTATTCCAGGCGTGAGAATGTAGACGCCGTATGTAGTATTAGCCTCAAGGTCAAGGTAACTTGATCATCTTACAATTCATTGATGTAACCGTATTATTCTAATCAAATAATATTAGAGCTTGGAGTGTTAATAATGAAAAACCTTGTTATGGTAACTTTGATTTGTTCTTATTCCGCTGCATGTTATTGTCTTTGTTATCATGATCCTAGATGTGGTCTAAACAACCACGAGCTATAAACGATCTAAGAACTATCATGTGTTTTAGTTCTATCATTTGGTATCAGAGCCACGGGGCTCTCGATCTAGGATCTAACAAGGTTTTTATTGTCAAACATAAGAAGGTTTAAAGGTTTTCGAAGTTAAGAAGGTTGTGTACAAAACCCTAACAGGATCAACGACAACAGCAGGTGTTGATATTCGCTGCACATCAGAGATTTAGGGTTTTCTAAAACCCTAACATGTTGTCGACATCAAGAAGAATCAGATGCGTGCAATTTACCAAGCAACTGCTGGTGATTTGAAATTTGATTAATGGCTAAACGTTTTACTGTACCATGTTGGTAACTGGTACTACTTTTTATTCATAGGCCGACACAAGAATTTAGGGTTGTGACATAAGTGATACAGCAAGTATGTTCTTTAGTGATCATTTTCAAAGATAAAGTAGGTTCAAGACGCAGCTTAGAAACGATGTGACGAAGACTTGTCAAAATCTAGCAAAGGTGTATGATTTACAAACTTATGGTGCTCAATGCTCACATTTGCTATCACTTGTTATGTGTCTCATAGAAGATGAGTATTTTTGTCAAGAGGTTGTGATCTACTTATATTTTACAGATTTATTTATAAGTTTGACGTCACGTGGATAGTACAAGATATAAGACACAAGTTTGGATTATTCTACTTCAGCATCAAGTTCGTTATACTTAGTTTTCTTCTTTAGTAAACATTATACAGAGCCTACAAGATTAAAGATTCATGAAATGGTTAACATATGGGTTTCAGGGTAAACTTATTGATAAAAAATTTAACCATTTACATGCACCACATGAGGTGAAGGTTTTTACTATTGTAAGTCATTATTACTACTACTAGTTTAAGTTTCTACTACTCAAGTTCATTTATCTTAAGGTGCGTCATGAAGGGTAATTTGAGTTGTTGGAAGGCTAGATTAGAAGTATGATAGTGGTTTGTGGTTGTCGAAATCAAAGTTGCATCTACTTAGAGTCCCCTATTTGATTATGACAAAAAAGGGGAAGAAGGCATTACAAAGATGATTTTGGTAGAATTGCATATATCCTTATTCTTTCATATATATATATTGGCTTCAGGGGAAGTTTGTGCTTATATTATTTTGTCATTATCAACTAGGGAAAGATTGTTGGGAATTATATTTAAATTGATAAGACAAAAACAAGAAAGGATGAAGAGTAAAAAGGCAAAAGGATGAATTCTATCAAAAGAAGGTGAAAGATTTTTGAAGATTCTGTAGATAAACTTAAATGATTAAAAGATATATTAATATTTTTATTTGTTCTTATCCTTTGTAAACCTAATATCCCTATTATATAAAGAGATATAGATCATGTTATTTTCTGTGTGTCAAGATGTAAAACACCAGAAAAGTGTGTGTTCTAGGCGTCAAGTTCTCTAAGGAGACGCCTAGGTTTAGGTTTTAAGCCTCAAGAATCTTATGATTCCTATTATAGTTCATTGAGTATCGCGTATTATTCTGATCAAATAATATTGGGGCTTAGAATGTTTGGTAAAACCTTTGTTGAATAACATTGTTCTTTATGTGTTAATTCTGCTGTGCAAAATATATTATCAATGTTATTATTATCCTAAATTAGATCTAAACAATCTAAGCTTACAACGATTCTTTAGACTTCACAATTGTCTTTGATCTTCGTACTTGCTTAATATATGTTATGGCGTAACCATATTTGGTGTTGCGCCGTAACATTCTTTAAATATTTACACTTTGAGTCATTTTTCCCTTGTTTCTTGTCACTTTCCTGCATTTCACCTGAAAACTACAAAATGATAGAAAATATCTCGTTTTCGAGTGTTAGTGAAACATTTGCAGGTAATATAGAAGGTATTTTGCCACCAAAAAGTATTAAATATTGTATTTATCACACACCATCTAGCAAGTCATCAATGGATACATATCTTAGATAAGATAGAACATGAATGAATTAAGTCTGACTAAAGGATTCATTATGTACATCATATTGTGCAGAGGAATAGTTGTATCATGCATGAATGCAAGATGATTTGACAACATTGGTATCTAATCGAAATTTATTAGATAACTATTGAATTGAATATTTTAATGGAATATGTTTGGATTTAAGAATTCATTCCTAGATTAAAGGAAGATTGACCCTAGTAATGAAAAATATAAGGATATATATTGCAATAATTTATTGTGCAATTAGAATAAACCAATGAACTTGGAGATCATGAGGTGCCAAACATTATTAATAGACTATTCATTGCTTACGGATTTTAAATAAAAGCATGGTGTTTTTTGTATACAATGATGCTAGTAATTGAGATGACACTCAATACTAGTCATGGTAAGATTTCATCTTTGATGATGACTATGTGGACTAGTTGTGCTCAACTGAGAGCATATTTGCATTATACATTAAAGAGTAAGAATTTTTTACACTTTGGGAAGTTGTAAGATAATGATCTCCAATATGTGTTTTGCGATGTCACACAAGCCTTATGGAATATAGTTTGACCAATATCAGATATTTTGTATGTACACAACAAAGGGGGGGTGGGGGGGGGGGGGGGGGGGGGGGGGGGGGGGGGACAATCATCATAAATATTTAAGAACTTCACAAATTGAATTATTGAAATAAGTATTCTCAAAATTCTGAAAGATCAAAAGCTAGTTGGATTTAATGAATTCTATGCCTTGTCAACAAGTACGATCATCGTATCTTGAGTCATGATTCGTCAACTAGAATTATCATGCATTTGATCTATTTAGTATTTGGATAAGGGACACTGAACAATTTTTATTTTATAATAAAATAATGTACTTGGTATGTTTGTTTCCATTTAATATTAATTATGTTTTATATTTTGAATACGTGAATAATTTTTATTATTCTAAAATAGTCCATTGTAAATCAACAATATGAGAATATTGTTGAACTATGACAAATTTGAGTGAATGGTAATATTATTAAAATATTAGAGGATCTGTCCGCCAAATTCATATGATATTCAAATGTTGAATATTGAACTTCCCCAACTAACAAGATTATCACTTTATGGGTCGACGTCATTAAGTGGATCTTGTAAGTGATTTTATAACTAATCCTTAAACTTGAGATGCAAGTAGGTTTTGCATATGTGGATAATTTTTTTTGTAATAGTTTAAACTATCATGATTAAGGTAGCTATTAAGGACTATTTTCAGAAGTGATTGTGAAGCATATGACTGACACATGCATTCAATATAGAATTTGTTCCTTCAATTGTTGAAGAATGATGCCACTGGGCCCCTCGTAGGATTAATCATATGTATGTGTGGCCGCACCTAAAGCTCATGTAGAAGTGTCTCAATGAATTTTGGTAATCTTGATTAATTACATATACAAAAAATAAAATCATTAAATAATGGAATGACTTAGATCCATATCAATTTTTAACACACTATCTGAACAAAGGGATAGTAAATACCTAAATCATTCAACTGTGACTTTACGACACTATACTCAAGTGTTCCTGGCAACTTTAGCGTGTTGCTAGACGCTTACCAATGTTATTATATTATTTGAGACATGTACAAGTTAGGCTTGTTAGGGATTATTTACATATATCAAATATAATTTTGTTACGAGCTAGATATCATATTTCCACTTAAAACAAAGAATAGAAAATGAAGAATTGTAAGAGAGAAACTAGAGAGAAAAGGAAAGAGTGGTGGATTACTATGTGTAAATAAATCTTACAAATGAGCAACCAACCCTTCTCCATGTGTGGAGAAGGGGTATTTATACCCTAAGCTTGGCCGACCTCTATAAGGCTTTCATGGGCTGTGGGTTTTGACTTGGGTCGGGCTCAAGATTACTTTAGGCTTTAGCGCGATACATGTGCAATATTAGATTTCATTAAATGAGCATGTTACCCTTTCTAGCCTATTACAACGTTTACTAAGTAAAGACCTCGATTCATTGTTTGACTTAATATATTAAGGCTAACAATCTCCCCTGAAGCGAGGTTTCCTTATGGAGGTATCCTGCAGATTCTAACCTTCCATGTACACAGACATATTTGAGGCTAACAATCTCCCCTAATGTGTGGTCTTCGAATTCTTTAGGGTGAGATCTTAAATCTTGCTTCCTTGGACTTTGTTGGGATTGCTTTATCTTTGAGTTCTTGTGTCTTTGTCTTGGTCTTTATCTTGTTGTAGGCTTGTTCCTTCATGCTATGTGATCTTTGATCTTTAGCCTTTGTCAATGTCTTTCGACTTTGTCTTTGATTCCGAGATCATTAAATCTTTTCCTTGTTTGTCTTATTGTCTTTGCCATATTGCGATCTTCTGTCTTGACCAACATACTCATACTTTTCATCTTCTTGAAAGCTTGCTAACAATCCCCCTTGTCATCTTTGTCTTGAAATTCTTGATATTATAAGGAAGATCTTGAATATCAGAGTTTGCGAAAGTCTTTGTCTTGTATGAACTTTAGCTTTTCTGATTCTTGAATCTTGATGCCAATAGTATGTCTTTACAGCTTGATTATGAGCATGTGATAATGAATCATACTCAGCTGGAATAAGGCTGCAACACCGTCGTTTGTACCTGCATTTGAATGTTAGTGATAAACAAATATGGACGAATATGGTCCTTTGCGCGTCAATCATCACGGTTCTGAGTATACTTAACCATCACGTTCCATGATGACCTTTTTACAGTATAAATATTGTATACCTGTGGATCAGGTAAATCAATTTAATGAAGGAATTCTCTTGACAGGATTTTCCAGCTCAAAAGTGTTAGAATCCTCTAGACGAGATGCATTAGATGTCACCGTACTTGCTTGATTTCACGATTACCGGAACGTCTCAAACGCAGCAACACGGTAAAAAGTGAATCAGTAGTTTACATCTTACTGATTGAGAGTCGTCAATTCTTTACTGGACCAAATCGATATCTTTTTGACACACAGCTTGAGTCATATAAATCTCATAAGGCACCACCGGCAAGCTGTTTGAGGTGACTACTTCTGGAAGATTTCCATTCGGTACCAATGTGAGAATGCTAAAGACTCACTCTAAATTTTTCATAACAGAATCACAAGGATAGATGCGTCAGACTTCTTGTTAACAACTTGTTAAGACTTAATTGTGTTCAACAATGTTTTAATCATGAAAATTGTCCCTAATTGAGATTTAATTTTTATTGATAATCTGTGGCTCTAGACTCGATTAGTGCATTTTGGTTTTAGTAATTGGAGGCTGGAGCAAACTGCCACCTATTCAAAATCAAACTATCTCGGAGTGAGAAAGTCAATAGAAGACGTGTGTATTTCCGTGACAAATTATACAATTATCTTTTGCGTGAGAAACGTGATGAGCTAGGAAGGGTTGTGCAGTGCATCACTGGCCATATGATGTCTTGTCTTACAATACCAGAATCATCTTTGAAATCTGATAGATTTATGTATTGACGCCGGTACTGCCTAAAGTAAGTGGGAGGGATTTACTTTCTTTTCCACTACCTTTATCCATACATTTCTTTTTCATTCTTTAAGCCCTTCAATGCTTACCAAGACGTCATTACTAACAACCTTGTTGTAATTTTCCACAAAGTGTTACCTCATGTCTAGGTCGGCATTATTCCCATTTCTTATTCTTCTCTACATCATTCCTAAGGACTGTATTTCTAACTATAATTGTGCTTGGTAGATCAACTCTATTTGTTGGATCATAGGACTAATACCTAACCTAACCACCTTATTTAGAATCGTCGTAAATTAAGATGTTGTTGGGTATAAGATCGTAACCATAAAACCTTTTTTCGTAGAGTATAAAGCACTTTGAGTCGTTTAGATCACTTATTATTTTCAAGATCACATTTTAATTATATTTCTCTTTATTTTAAATACTAAATCATTTAGTCTTTAAAATATCAAGTGATTAAAATTTATCATGAAAATCTTGTGGGGAGAATATATTATCAGCATGAATTATGGTGAAACTTTTTATTCTGCTACCTCTCTGGATAATTTACATATGTTTGACACCAACAAAAATGAACAAGTTGTAAAATAAATATAAAATTGAGGGTGAGAGCAGTGTTGAGCACACAAGTTTGAAAGAATATGAAATTGTCATTGGAATAATTCTTAAAAAATATGCTCAAACACTGATTAATCAATAAACCAATTAATCTATTGAGTAGTTTATTATTATTACTTATTTGTGTTATTAAGAGATTTTTGATAATGTCTAGGAATACATAAGAATTGTCGTGAGATGATGTATCCAAAATCATTAAAACTTTGTTTTTTGAAAAGCTCCCCTTCAAAAATAAAACCAATTGTAATATTATTCGTCTTCTTAAAACTTTATGTGAGAGGATGGAATGTTGAACACAACAATTTGATGAGATTTTCAGAATATTGTCATGTAAGAAATTCTTGAAAAATTGTGTTTAACGCTTTGAAAAACATGTTAGAAGACTTCTCTTCTAACTCTAAGGGTAAGCGCACTAAAGCGTACACTTTCCTTTTCCTTGAGCTCAAAAACTTTCGAATGTCATGTAAGAACTTGCTCACAGACGAGAAAATTGATTTCTCCGTTGTTATGATTAAGTAATCCATTATATATAAACTTTCCTATATTTGAACGTCCGGGTTATGGTACTCGATTATGCACATAAGCCATCCAGAAAATTAGAAATGACATGTTTTGAAAGTATTTAAACTCTTGGTCGAACTTCATTTACATACCCGTGTCAATATTAATTGAAATTTCTAGGTATGTAAATGTTATCGATTCCAAGAGACACGTCGAGAATATTCTTTTTGGAATTTTTTGATTTTGTATTTGCTTTTTAAAATTTTTATATTTTTATTGGTTTTTTATTAGGTTTTTATATTTATATACAAAAATTAAAAGAAAATAAAATAAGATAAAAATCAAGAAGTAAGTAACATCGAATCCCTGGGACTATTCGGTCTAGCAGAAATCTTCTTAGGAATTATTTTAAACAGACTTAATCTCGTAGTATTATAAAGAGTTAAGTCTGGTAGACATAGTTAAGGTCTTCCCAGAACAAAGTTAAGTCTTTCAAATGGTATTATAGTTAAGTCTGGTAGTGTTAGTTAAGTCTGTTTAATGAACAGAATATTATAATAGTTATCCTTAGAGATATCTTCTAGGAGAAATCTTAGGAAAGATATGCATTAGTCCTTTCACAACGTTTTGTAAAGCCTTTTAGGAGTTTCCTTGGTTAATAAAAAGGAACCCTACGGCATAGGTTGGAAAGCCAAACCAAAATAGAAAATCCAATAGAAATAAAACGAAGTAAGCTTTACAATTATTCTTCTTAGATACTTGTGTTAAGAATCGCAATAACACATTAGTATTCATAGTCTTGTGTCTCTCTTATAGTTGATTTGGATTTATTCAGATAGCTAATTGGCTTGCAAAGAAGGCTAATCAGATCCAGACTATAGGGACCTACAAGTGAGGTATCCAGAGCCTTTAAGAGACTCAGAATAAGAAGAATCACAAGATCACAACAATCACTTCCAGATCTAGAAAAATGCTCAACCTTTAATGATTAGATTAGCTCTCATAACATCTTAGTGATGATGAAGGCGTCATAATACCATTATGATTGCATCCAGACAGTGTACTGCAACCATTAAACCAAAACAACAACCAACAACTAAGACAATCCTACAAGCACCACTATTTTCAATAAATCTAACACCCAATTTCAAAAAATGGAGGAGTATTATAATGGGTCAATTGAGAATGGAGCATTACCTTCATTATATTGATAATGATGTTGAAAGGTATTTCGAGAATATTAAATTCAGAAGAGAGAGAATCTCAGACTGGAAAGATGGAGGTTGTTAGAATACTCCACCAAGTATCCGCTACAGACAATTCATGCAGTTGAAAGGATAGGTGAAGGCTAGGAACATCTTACTTATGGCATACTTCCCAAGGAACATCTGAGAATAATTCATGGAATGGGATCATCTAAAGAGATTTGGGAAGAACCATCAGGACTAGGTTTGGAGGTAAAGCAAATTCAATAGAAGATGCAAAAAGTTGTCTAAAACAACAGTTGAAGCATTTACTATATCCAGTTCAGAGGGATTGGAAAAAGGATATGACATAGGTTCCAACAACTACACACAGACAGTTGGAAGCGCCATGGTGCTGAAGAATCAACTGAGCTGCAAATCACAAGTTTCTCTGAATCTTTGCCCCCTAGCTTGGTCAAAACTGGGCAATGACAATGAGAACCAAACCATGATGTTTTGACACTTGTCCATGATGACTTGTATAATAACCTCATGGTTTTGACAAGAACTCACTAAGTACGCTCGAAATCATCGTGCAAGTAGCTCAAAACTTGCTTATTTGTTTAACACAGCAAGAGCAGCATTCTAACAAGGTTAAAGTCGTCATATTGGTGCCTTACAGTGACTTATTAACTCCTACTTCTTCAAACAATATTCAAGAAAAGAGAATTTATTCCTGTTGGTATTGCTGATGAAGTTATTTATTCACGTCCTTTGCCAACCAATCTGAAGATTTGGACTTGCTTTCACAGAAGACCTAGATAACAGATTTGATTAATGTGGAACATTGAAGAGATGGACATAAACTGGCAGATAGCAATGATTGCTATTCGAATGAAGAAGTTTTACAAGAAGACTGGAAGGAGAGTTCGGATTGATGGAAACAAACCTGTTGGTTTTGACAAAAAAAAGCTTGAATGTTTCAAATGTCACAACACTGGTCATTTTGCAATATGAATGTCCCATCCAAGGGGACAAATGATGGAATAGAAAAAGACTCTTTTTATCAAGATCAAGGAGCTGAAAGAAAGAGCATAATCAAAAACTGTTTGGCTGACTAAGGCATGATGGTGTTGGTCAATTGGGAGAACATACAAATAACGTAGATAGAGACAAATCATGCACTCATGGCAATCAGCACAAATACTAGGTATCATTATGTTCTAAAACTTGCATTGATTCATATAATAAGCTTAAAACACTGTGTGATGAACAAATGAATCAGTTAGGTGAACAGGAAGCAAAAATACTTGCCTAATACACTAGTCGGTTGAAAATTAGAAGTCAAATTTTTACTTTTCAAAGCAGCAATTATCTCTAAATTAACAGCGTTACATTTCAAGCAAAAGAATATTATGCAAAAGATGAAAAGCTTAAAAGATAAAGGAGTAATAAGAATGGAAAAGCTGTAAAAGAAAAGGAACAATTGAAGCAAAACAGAAAGATTCATAGGAAAGATTCATACTAAGATCTTTGGAAATTAATTGAATCTATAGTAAAATCAATTAAAAAAATATGAGTTCCACTATGACTTCAACTAGTAAAGTTGGCTTAGGATATGAAATACAATCAAACAATGAGGTTTTAAGCTATGAAGAATAAATGAATCGTACCGTGTTTACAGAAGAAGATTTTCATAACAAACCTTTGTACAGTAGATTTTCAAAGACTGATAGTTTCAAAGGAGTTCCACATCCCTTAACTGGGGACTATACTCCTAAACCACAAGAGGAAATTGATGATTCTTTGTATGTTTATGGTAAAAAGGGACCTCAAAAGCCTGAAATTAGTGACTCAGATGACTCATCCAATGAGCATTCTTCCTGTCAATCAAATGACAGTGAAGGATCTTTTGGAAATCCCTCTGAGCACTCTTCTGAGTCTGAATCAGAAAGTTTAAGTGTACCAAAAGAGATGTCTACATCTAAGTCTGTTACAACTAATGAAAAAGTAGTGTCTGAACCAAAATCAACAGAAGTTGAACCTAGTTGTGTAACACACGTAAAAACTCCTAGGCAACCAATGAAAAATCAAGGGACACCTGAAGTTAAAGGACAGAATTGGAATAAAATGATGGAAAGAGAACTAGGGGAAGGTTACTCTTTCATCAAGAAAAAGTGTTTTGTTTGTGGCAGCCTAAGTCATTTGATCAAAGATTGTGACTTTTATGAAAAGAAAATGGCAAGAGAGGCTGAGCTTAAGAAACAAAGGGTTTTTAATACTGGTAACAGGGTGGCCAAACCAGTATGGAACAATGCAAACAGGGTTAATCATGCTAATCACTTTGTACCTAGACCAGTACAACTTAATTCTGTTAGGCAAAATGTTAATTCTGTCAGGACTAATGTTAATACTGGTAGGGCAAATGTTAATTCTGTTAGGCAAAAAGTTAATACTGGCAGGTTTAATGTTAATACTGTTAGAACTAAACAACCAGTACCTACCAGTAACTCAAAAAGTTCTAGTCCTGTAAGACCCCAGGTGAATAAGATAAATCAAAAAAGTCATTTTTCAAAATCACATTCACCTGTGAGAAGACCCATTGTTAAAAATACAGCAAGAATGTCTTATTCTCATGCTGTAAAGGGAACTTGGGGCACTGCTGTTAAGACCTCAGCAGGTTATAATTAGAGGAACACAAGACCAACCTCCAATTATAATAGTGGATCCAATTTTGTTCAAATTATAAATGCTAAAGGACCACAAGGCAGACCCAAGCCTGAAAAGGCCTGGGTCCCTAAGAGAAACTAATTTCTCTTTTTCATGTGCAGGATCATCCACTCAAGAACATGGAGAACAGAGGTATATTTGATAGTGGATGCTCAGGGCACATGACTGGTAACAAGGATCACCTGGATGATTTTGAGGAATGCAAAGGGGGATCTGTTACCTTTGGAGGTAGCAAAGGCTACATAACTGGTAAAGGAAGAATAAGAGTTGGTAATTTAGATTTTGATAGTGTGTCTTTTGTAAAAGAACTTGGGCATTTTAATCTTTTCTCAATATCACAAATATGTGATAAGCAGCACAAGGTTCTTTTTACTAAAACTGAATGTCTTGTTGTGTCTCCTGACTTTAAAATGCCTGATGAAAATCAGATACTTCTAAAAGTCCCTAGGCAACACAATATGTACAGTTTTGATATGAAGATACCTTCTCTCACAAAAGATTATGCTTGTTTGATTGCAAAAGCCACATCTGATGAATCTAAATTATGGCACAGGAGGTTAGGTCATATAAATTTTAAAAACTTAAACAAACTTGTAAAGGGAAACCTTGTAAGAGGTCTACCTTCCAAGGTTTTTAGAAATGACCATACATGTGTTGCCTGCCAAAAAGGTAAGCAACACAAGGCCTCCTATAAGGCTAAATTAGAAAGAATAATCACTAAGCCATTACACACCTTGCATATGGATCTTTTTGGGCCTACTTCTGTAAAGAGTAATAATCATGCAAGTTATTGCCTTGTAATTACTGATGATTATACCAGATTTAGTTGGGTATTCTTCTTGGCTACAAAGGATGAAACTACTGGCATTCTTCAGAACTTCATTAGACAAATTGAAAACCAACTTAATCACAAGGTTAAAATCATTAGATCAGATAATGGCACTGAATTTAAGAATAAGGATATGCTTGAATTCTGTGGGAACAAGGGAATAAAACAAGAGTATATCAATGCCAGAACTCCATAGCAGAATGGAGTTGCTGAAAGAATGAACAGGACCCTAATTGAGGCTGCAAAAACTATGCTAGCAGACTCACTTTTACCAATTACTTTTTGGGCAGAAGCAGTTAATACTGCTTGCTATATCTTTAATAGGGTAAGAGTGACTAAACCTCAAAACAAAACTCCTTATGAGCTTTTGTTTGGCCACAAACCAATTATTAGCTACATAAGACCTTTTGGGTGCCATGTTACCATTTTAGATACTTTAAGTGTGCTTGGCAAGTTTGATGGAAAGTGTGATGAGGGTTTCTTAGTTGGTTACTCACTAAATAGCAAAGCCTTTAGGGTATATAATTTAGTGACCAAAAAGGTAGAAGTAAATCTGCATGTAAAATTTCTTGAAGAAAAAGCTAATGTGAAAGGAGTAGGTTATAAATGGATGTTTGATATTAATTATCTAACTGATTCTATGAACTATATTCTTGTGTCTTTGGACCATCAAACTAACCCACATGCAAGTACTTCAGAAGTGACTAACAGTGCAGATACACTACCAACTCCTAATGCAAATGCTTCTGAGGAAGAAAATGCGGCCGAGGAGCTTATTGTTGTGCCTACAACAGTCAAGCATACTGCAACAAAAGTTGGACCAAGGATGTCTTCTACTAATTCAAAGGCAGAGGCATTTTTTACAGAGCTTCAACACCTTAAAACACAAGAGGATGAAGCTTATTCTACTGGCATTTCAGAAGATACTCCTGAAATTCTAGCTTTTAGAAAAGAATTGGATGAACTTGCTCAAAAGTATTTAAGGGAAGTACCTAAAAATAAAGCTACCAGTACTAACTCAGTTAATTCTGCTAGTGGACAAGATAATCAT
>BQNB010000946.1:72500-151346 GCA_026074375.1 Tanacetum coccineum
GCTTCTTATGATGACGAGGGTATGGTCCATGATTTCAACAATTTACCAACAGAAGTACCTGTTAGTCCCATTCCTACTCTTAGGATACACAACATTCACCCACAAAGTCAAATACTAGGTGATCCTAAGTCATCTGTGCAAACTAGAAGCAAAGTGCAGCAACATTCAGGAGCACATGCACTTGTAAGTTATGTTCAAAAGCAGCAAAGGAACAATCATAAAGATCAACAACATTGTTTGTTTGCCTGCTTCTTATCTCAGGAGGAACCTAAAAAGATTTCTAAAGCTCTAAAAGATGACAGTTGGGTTGAAGCTATGCAAGAGGAGTTGTTACAGTTTAGGCTGCAACAGGTATGGATTCTAGTAGATCTACCTCATGGAGCAAAGGTGATTAGAACAAAATGGGTATACAGAAACAAAAGGGATGAAAGAGGAGTAGTTGTCAGAAATAAGGCAAGACTAGTGGCCCAAGGTCACAGACAGGAAGAGGGTATTGACTATGATGAGGTTTTTTTCTCCTGTAGCAAGATAGAAGCTATCATGTTATATTAGCCTTGCTCATTTATGGGCTCATAGTAATCCAAATGGATGTCAAAAAGGTGAATTTTTGTTGGCACGATGAGATTAAATGTGTAGTTTCTCAACCTCCTGGTTTTGTTGATCCTGATCATCCTAAGAAGGTTTATAAGGTTGTCAAAGCTTTATATGGATTACATCAAGCTCCTAGAGCTTGGTATGCTACTCTATCAACATTTCTAGAGAAGCATGGATACAGGAGGGGTACCATAGACAAGACTTTATTTATTAAGAAGGACAAGAAGGATATCATGCTAGTTCAAGTGTATGTTGATGATATCATTTTTGGCTCTACTAGAAAGTCTTGGTGTGATGAATTTGAGGCCTTGATGAAAGGCAGATTTCAAATGAGTTCTATGGGTGAACTCATATTCTTCCTTGGATTGCAAGTCAAGCAAAAGACAGATGGAATTTTTATTTCTCAAGACAAGTATGTTGCAGACATGCTGAAAAAGTTTGACCTTGCAAGTGTGAAAACTGCAATAACCCCAATGGAGACCAAGATGGCATTGACAAAAGATGAGGAAGCTGATGAAGTGGATGTACACTTATACAGATCCATGATAGGTTCTCTCATGTATTTAACTGCCTCTAGGCCTGATATAATGTTTGCAGTATGTGCTTGTTCTCGTTTTCAGGTTACTCCCAAGACTTCACACCTAAATGCTGTAAAGAGAATCTTTAAGTACCTTAAGGGCAAACCCAATTTGGGCTTATGGTATCCTAGAGAATCATCTTTTGACCTGGAAGCTTTCTCAGATAGTGACTATGCTAGGGCAAACCTTGACAGGAAATCCACAACTGGTGGTTGTCAATTTCTTGGAAGCAGATTAATTTCATGGCAATGCAAGAAACAAACCATAGTGGCTACCTCTACAACAAAAGCTGAATATGTAGCTGCTGCAAGTTGCTGTGGACAAGTATTGTGGATTCAGAATCAAATGTTGGACTATGGTTTCAATTTCATGAATACCAAAATCCACATTGATAATGAAAGCACCATCTGCATTGTGAAGAATCTTGTGTATCACTCCAAGACAAAGCACATAGAGATCAGACACCACTTTATAAGAGATTCTTATGAGAAGAAGCTCATTAGGGTGGAAAAAATTCACACAGACTTCAATGTAGCTGACTTATTGACCAAAACTTTTGATGGACCGAGGTTCAATTTTTTAGTGGTTAATATTGGTATGATAAATCCATAGCTACATTTAAGGGGAGGATTAAATGTATAGTTTGTAATCTAGTCATACTAGTTAGTAGAATTAATTATGGTAGGTTATCTTACTTTTAGTAGGTATTAAAATATAATAGATCTAGTAACATAGTGTTTTTGAATAGTTTTGTAGTATATTTTGTGTGTGGCTTAACGTTTTCAGGTTATACTTGGATTGCATTGGAGCATGGATTAAAGTTGAACTGAAGTTGTGCAAAAGTTAATTCTAGTATTGTCAATATTAATTCTGGTAGTTTACTAGTTAATCCTGATAAGCTTATTGTTAGTTATGACAATAAAATGTTAATACTGGTTGACCAGATTTAAGTCTGGTAGGCCAATATTAATACTAGTAACTAGTCGTTAGTACTGTTTGGTCTCACAACTTTGACTTTTCTCTAAATATGACCGTTATAGCAAATTGCGGGGATATTTAAGCGGATAATGATACAAATTGGATATTTACTGTTTTATCTCACCTAAAATAGTTTTCTTCATTAAAAAGAGCCTATTTTCTCGGAGGGACAATTGAAATTCATTATTTTTCGCATATAAAGTCAATTAGCAGCTACAATCAGTACTAAGTTACCAAAACGAGTCAAACCCAGTTGATAATCACCAACAATCACAACCTTTTTACTACAATTTCAACGAATGGCTTCCATGAAATACTGCGACAAGCATAACCAAGTGGGATTCTTAAAGAAACCTGAAGAAAGTGCAGGGTTTGCAGAGATAGTAGATTTCTTAAAAGGCTCGCATATCAGGTATGCCTTGACTCACAATCCTACTATCCATGACTCCCTAGTCAAACAGTTTTGGCAGACTGCAACTGCCTCAACTCTTGCTGATGGGACTCTAGAACTAAGAGCAACCATAGATACTCTTGAGTATACAATCACTGAGGCATCTGTTCGAAGTAAGCTTCAATTAGCAGATGCTTCAGGGATTTCCATGTTGCCAAATACTGAGATTTTTGAGGGGATGGGTAATATGGGGTATCCAGCTGATGGTACTTTTACATTTTGGAAAAGTCATTTTACACCCCAATGGAGATTTTTAGTCCATCATATTTTACATTGTATGAGTCCTAAAAGTGGTGGATGGGATCAATTTGGTAGCAATCTTGCGACTGCTTTGATTTGTCTTTCTACTGGCAGGATTTATAACTTTTCAAAATTAATCTTTGATGGCATGGTGGCAAACTTGAAAAGTAAAACTAAGTTTTTTATGTTCCCACGATTTATACAAATGATTTTGGAAATACAAACAGAGAATAAACATCCTTATTTAGCTATTGTATTGACCAAAAAGATTTTTGGGAACACGAAAAGGGGTTTTAGAGGGGTACCTAGACCTTTGTTGCCTGCAATGTTGCCAGTTGTTGCTGTAGATCAAAGTGCAGGACCAGCAGATTCAAGTGAGGTCACATCATCTTCTGCACCCTTACCTTCTTCATCTCACATACCCAGTGTATCTGCAACAATTGCATCTGAACTACACTGTGGCTGAAACAACAACCTCACCTTACATCACCTTCACCTGAACTCTGACAATGAACCATTGAGCACATCTTTGAGCAACCATCACCTGAACACCAACCACCTTCACCTAGACAGGAGACTGCAGTTCTACAATCTCAGGATCCTACTCACCCTTATGTGCCAGAAGCAAGAACTATGACAGTGGAAGACTTACTACACTTGGTTCCCAATTTGATCACAAAGGTTGATAGTTTAGAGACAAAACTTAAACAGACTAAGCTGACCATGGGAAAAGCAATTGTGAAGCTGGTGAAGAAAGTAAAGAAACTAGAAGATATTCTCAAAAGGAGACATGTGGTTCTAACTGACTCAGAGGATGAAGAACCAGAGGATCAGGGGAGGATAATTCAGGACATAAATGATGATCCTCTAGTTTCAAAAGGAGATTTTGTTACTCCTACTAAACCTTCAGGAGAGGCTCAGGAAGAAGAAATCAGTCCTACAACCTTGGAAGCAGCTAAAATTCTGTCAAAGGTTGCTTCTCAGAAGTCAAAGTCAGTTGATAAGGGTAAAAGATACAAGAGGAGAAAAGAGTCCAAGGGAAAAGACATTGATTCTGGCTTTGAAGATATTAGTACTGGCTTTGAAGAAGTTAATACTGGCTTTGAAAAAGTTAATACTGGTGGCTTAGGAGTTAGTACTGGTAGTGGACCAGTTAGTTCTGCTAGAGGCCAAAGGGAAGGAAAAGCTCCAATGATTGTTGAAGAGACTCAAGCTCCCAAAAGAACTAAAGAACAAATTCAACAAGAAGAGGCTAGTCTTGCAGAAGCCATAAGATTGCAAACTCTAGAGGAAGAGGAAACTGCCAAACAAGTTCATTTGGATGCACTCTTAGCTAAAAGAATGGAAGAAGAAGAATTAACTGAGCAACAAAAGTAAAGAAAAGCTTAAGTTCAATTTGAAGCTCAACACTACACTGAAGAAGATTGGCATGCCATTAGAGCTAAGCTTGAAGCTAATGCAGAATTGACAAAGAATGTGCTAGGGAAAGAGTTGCCAAAAGAAGACTTTGCAAAAAAAATGGTAGAGTTAGTAAATCAGAGAAAGAAGTTCTTTGCAGAAGAAAGAGCTAAAGCAAGAAGAAGTAAGCCTATGACCCAATCACTGCTGAGGAACTACATGATGAACTATTTGAAGAATCAGGGGACATGGAAGCTTACACAGTTAAAGAAGTTGAGTTTTGAAGAAGTAAAAGAAGAGTTTGATAAGTTGGTCAAGCAGGTTGAATCTTTTGTTCCTATGAACATTGAAGCTACAAAGACACAGTTGAAAAGATATGGAGAAGAGCTTCAGACAGAGATTTCAAAGAAACAAAGGATTGATGATAAAGATGAAGAAAAAGTTACTGAAGTAAAAGAAGAAAAGCCAGTAATAAGAACAGGAAAAAGAAAGAAGCAAAAGGCTAGGAAGGGTATAAATGTTGACAAGAGTCCACAAGGAGATTCAGAGACTGATGAAGAAGAATCAGTAGAAGCTATGAATCCTACTCCTTTGGATACAAAATCCAATATTGTGGCAAATTGGAAGATATTTCAACAAGGTGAAAGAAGCATTTATCAGATAATAAGAGCAAATGGAGCTGATACAGTTTATATGAGCTTTGGAGCTATGCTTAAAGACTTCACAAGAGAGGATCTTATTGAACTATACAGGTTGGTTATGCAGAAATATGGAACAAATAGGCCTGAAGATGCTTATGACAGAGTATTATGGAGTGATCTCAGGACTATGTTTGATCCACCTCTCAATGAAGATGCCATTTGGAGCTTACCACTACAGCAAAAGATAATCAGTTGGAGATATTATGATAAGTGTGAAGTACATTGTCTAACTTTGGAGGCATGTAGTATTTATATGCTAGCAGATAGGAAGTATCCTTAATAGGCATAAGGACTGGCTAGTCTAAAGCAAACGGCTTTGGTAAAGACTTCTCAAATCCGTTAATGGTTGACAATTTACCAAAAACTGTATGGTTATCAACTCACCATATCTAAGTATAAAGTATCACATGTGGAGTTATGTTGAAACCAGTGGACTATAATGGAAGAGATAAGGGTTTGAGTGTTGGCTAACCACCACACAACAAATGGTCATCAGTTCACCATGCTTAATAGGCATAAGGAATGGCTAGTCCAAAGAAAATGGCTTTGG
Organism: Tanacetum coccineum; assembly: GCA_026074375.1. Lineage (NCBI taxonomy): Eukaryota > Viridiplantae > Streptophyta > Magnoliopsida > Asterales > Asteraceae > Tanacetum > Tanacetum coccineum. The sequence continues at coordinate 77,991 of BQNB010000946.1, forward strand.
TAAAGACTTCTCAAATCCGTTAATGGTTGACTGTTTACCAAAAACTGTATGGTTATTAACTCACCAAATCTATGTTTGTAAAGAGTTGGCTAGCCAACAAGGTTATGGCTTGTGGTAAAGGCTGTAGAAAATCCATTTATATGGTTGACAATTTACCAAAAACTAGATGGTACTCAACTTACCGATGATTTAAGTTTCAAAAGTTAAACTGGTTACTAGTCTAACAGGGTGATGTCATGATTCCACCAAAGGATTAGCTAGCCCAAGAGCAAACGGTTACTTGGTAAAGGCTTAAACAAATCCGATGATATCTGATGATTTACTAAAAATCATAAGGTATTTCAACTCACCATGTTTCATGTACTAAGAGTTGAAATGGTTATCAATGTACCATGGTTTATAAACCAAACATTGGCTACTCCAGGGTTAATGGCTAACTGGTAAAGAGACATCAAATCCATTAAAATTTTCAATGATTCACCTCTCTCAGGAGTTAACACACCTGGAAGTGATGAGAATAGACTGAAACTTTATGATTTGATGTACATATAGTCAATGTTGCTGTCTATTTGTTGCTGAAAAGATTATACATGTAGCTGTGAAGTGTTGGCCATGCTGTTTAAAAGATTTGATGCTGCAAATATCCTTAGTGATGATTTCAAGAGTTGCTGATAGAAGTCAAGAACCTGTTTATACAGGAAAATCATCATGTTGCAGTTCAAGAATAATTCCAAAGATAATGCTCACAAAATCCTCAGGAAGCTCATAATGAAGATATTCAAAGAAACTTGAAGTTCACAAGTGAAGATCAAGTTAGGGGAGGATTGTTAGGAATTATTGTAAACAGACTTAAGTCTGGTAGTTATAGAGTTAAGTCTGGTAGACATAGTTAAGTCTGCCAGTACTAAGTTAAGTCTGGCAGTACTATAGTTAGTACTGATCTTGTCTAGTTAAGTCTGTTTATGTAACAGAATAGTGATAATAGTTATCTTAGAGATATCTTAGGAGATATCTTAGGAAAGGATATGCATTATCCTTTCACATGTTTGTAAAGCCCATTAGGGTTTCCTTGGTGTATAAAAGGAACCCTACGGCACAATGTTTAGTATGAGATTGAAATAGTATTCTAATAGAAATTAATAGCAAATAGCAAAGTTTCACATTGCGTTCTTCTTAGTACTTGTGTTAAGATTCCACATTAGCACATAGTATTCATAGTCAGTGTCTCTCATATAGTTGATTTGGATTTATTTAAGTTAGCTATTGTCCTACAAAAGGCTAAACAGATCCAAGACTTTGGACCTACAAGCTTTACCAACCAATGACGCCCGAGTAGTAATCACCTTTCTAAAGAGACTATTCTGCCATTTTGGAATGCCCAAAGCTCTAATCAGCGATCGAGGTACTCACTTCTGTAACAAAATAATGGAAAAAACCATGAAAAGATATGGAGTTAACCACCGTTTCTCTACATCTTATCACCCTTAAACTAGTGGTCAAGTTGAAAACACGAACAGGGCTCTTAAAAGAATTCTTGGAAAAACTGTTAAAGACAATCCTGCTATTTGGTCAAGAAAACTTGATGATGCTATAACACCCTGTGTTTTCAAGTCATTGACGACGTCAACAAATCCGCAATGTACTTTTTGTAATGTACGTGTTCACTTTAAATCATAAGCGATAGGTTAAATCGCGTACGCCAAAAATTAGCGTTCAATGTAAACGGGCATCAAACAATTAAATGTTTACATCAAACAAGGGTTATATAATTATTTTGAGGATAATTATTAACTTTGTTCATTTTATTTTTATCGGATACGTAAAGTGTATACGTTTCGCGATAAATTTCGTTTAGGCACTCCCGGAACCGCAAAAACTTTTCTACGCTTCAACAAATACCCACTTTTATACCCAATACATAAAAGTTTACTCAAATATATCATATATATCATATGTATGCCTCCGCATTACTTTGCCTCTACGGCTTCTCATGTTTCCTCGGCCTCAAGTACAGGCATCCAAGTTCTTTGTCTAATTTTGAAGGTTGTGCACTTCTGCTTCCACAACCTGGAGGGATTTAATTTCTTGATCCAACTTTTTTATCTCTTCCTCCCTCGCTTGGATCCTCTGATCCTGTCTGGCTATCTTGGCTGTGGCCTTCTTCAGTAATTTGACCTCTTGTTCAAATCTTAGCCTCAGTTAAGAACCTAGGTTCACCTGCGTGCTTAGGGTTTATTTTATACTCGGCTCAGAAAGTTGTATTGGGTAAGTTACGCAATTCGCGAGATGTAACCCTGGCGGTATTATTTGATCTACATGTCTCGACCGCGTTTGGGGGTGTCCAGGCGGCAGTTGTTGGTCACGCCCTACTCTGCTGATAGATACCTCCTGCGACCGTCCATGGACGGGAAGGAGGCCGATTTCCCTGACTTTAGACTTTCCACAAAACTCCTGCCTTGCACCTCCGTGGTAGCAACATTTCCGGTGGGGATCTCGGTGGCCGTTTTCCTGGAAGACCTGCATTCACATTATGAGGCACATGTGATTTGTTAGTATGACTACACTTGTGGAAAAAACAACAACAAAATAATAATATAAAACAAAGAAAACGTTAAGACCGGATCACTTACTGGGCAACGTCTCGCTCGGGGTGGTTGTGGTTTCACATAAGACAGCAGATCTGGATCGCTCACGCTCTTCGCATCAGCAGGAGTCTCTTGTGTAGCAGTGTAAAGACAGTGGAGCCCGCTTCTATTCTCGTTGGAAGCTAGGGATTTCCTCCGAGGGTACTTATGCAGGGCGGAAGCAGGCATGATCCTTCTCAATAACCTTGGGCGATGCATTGCGTAAGCCTCATCATTTCCATTATGCGGCGCCTTTTATTTACAAGGGGCCCCAGGCCACTTCTTTCTTCTAAATCTGGGTTCTAAAACGATCTCCGTGGTCGTTGGATTTTCCTAACAGGTGGGTTCGCGCGGACAATTCGTCTTGGACTTGATCTTCTGTCCCGTCCCTCTCAGTAATTAATGGGGGTGGGTTTTCGTTGGCAAAATCCAGCGGCGATTTCTCTAGGGCGGAAGGTGTCCCTAAGGATCCTGACGCCACGGTCGTGTCCTCCATATCTATCACACGGCTTGTAGTGGCAGTCAGTAGTGACACGTCATGGGCGGCGCGCGAGGTCGAGTCCCGGTCTTTACCTTGGTAGGATTCGGGGCACTGATCAAGTTGAACAAGTCCATATCTGCATTCACACATGAATTGTTAGTATATTTTCATGAATATATGTGAGAGGTAAAAACAGTTTATAAACACCCACCCCGGTCATCGTCATAGAGGAATGTGGGGTACACTTCGGTCCCACTGAAAAGTAGCATAAAACTCAGCCTACTGGCATATAGGGCTTCGGTTGTATTTGCGATAGGGGTACGGTGTGTGTTCAATGCCATTATGTGTGCCGCGGAATAGGAGTCTGCTGATGGCATCTTATCCTTTGGGGAGTTTGTGCACCATTCTACGACGGTGGGGAATATTCTCTCGTCTACCCAGAAGAATCGATTGTTCCAGTTCTTCAGGGAGTCAAGGGGCTTTGTATAACACTGTGGGGTGTTCTTCCCTGGTCGTTTGCTAAAGGACATCCATCCCGAGTTGTAGGAAGGAACGTAGAAAACACGGAATAAATTCAGTGTGGGAATTATGTTAAGGACGCGGCAGTTGATTTCAAAGTGACTCACTTTGGCTGCGCCTATCACTAATAATTGTGAAAGATGAATTTGGTAATGACCAAGGATGTCGAAGAGGAATTGTGAAATGGGGATACGAAAGTTTGTAAATTCGAAAAACTTGGTGTAAACACCGACTTTGCCCTTTGAAAACTCCACGATGGGTTCCTTTGGGCCAGGCAACTTGGGTTGTAAGGATGCTCGCTCTCTTGGTAATACCTATCGGAGGTGATCTCTAGAAGATATTCTTGGGAGATGGTTGATTACGGCGTCCTCAAGTTGTATTGTATCCCTACCTATTTTTAATTAGTTTCAAAAAGGGGCGTGGTGTACTAACCCGCGGTGATGGGTATTCCGTAGGAATAAGTGACTTATGCAGCTGTATGTGTAAAAATGGCGGTTCAATTTGAAAGATGTGGAAACATACACAGTGGTTGCTTACCCTATTTATACTATGTCCTTGACAGTTGTGCCTAGTGGGATGATTGACATGTGTCCTCCACTAACTTTTTGGATGGTAAAGATTGAGAGGAAGGTGAAACGGTTATGGGCCCACGTGTCTTATCATTCAGCATAGAAAGATAATTTAATTCTCGTCGCGATGATATGTTTTATTTTGCGTAACGATTAACAGTGTGTGAGATATTTAATTTCTAAAAAAAGGCGGAAAGTGAGTTTTTTATTTTTGATGAAAAAATAAGTGGTTATGATTGTTTCATTGGGTCTATGACAAATATTAGGTCTATATTGAACTTTTGGCTTTCCACTTTACCTAACTTTCACAGCCACAGCCACAGCCACCAACTACAAAAGCAAAAGAAGATCGTGTAAAGGACTGTATACTAAGCAAATGATGATGTTGATAATCTGTCATCATCCACCACGGCATATCAATTGTACCCTGGTTGAGGTTTTCGGCTTGCAATGTGGTTTAGACTACCTTCATAAAAGATCAATAACAATCCATGCATTTCATTATTCAAGACAGTGTATTTGTTATTGTTGGGTTACAAGTATAATCTCTATGGTCATTCTAATTACAATTTTAAAAGGGGGTTTAGCACTATCTTTGGAATATATTTACCTAATCATGTAAGGCTGTGTTTGGTAGGAAGAAATGATGACAGGGAAATGCATGTCCTTTAATAGCCCAAATTGCAGTTCTAATTGCCTACAACCAGTGGCGGAACTAGAAAATCTAATCATGGGGGCAATGTGGAATAAGAAACTAGCAAGTACAAGACACACGCAAAATGATCCAACAGACAAAAGAATATAAGGAACAAAATAAGTTCTAACGAAACAAGACAAACACGCAAAAAACCAATGGCTACTAAAATCAGAAAGGAGATCCCAACGCGACGCCAAAAAAAAGACCTCCCATGAACGAAGCCGAACACCCGTTGCATCATACCACAAATGCAAAGAGATCTAACCGGCATCCTTTGTTCGTCTCTTTAAGGCACTGTGTAGGAGAATAGTTTCTTTTACGTTGCCATAATAACTCCAAATCTTAAGATCGCTAGGAAAATAATCTTTCCACATACGTAATTGCGCGAGAGAGAACGACCCTTGAACATTCCCATCGGGGTCTCTATAGCTCCAGCGTTTTTCAGAATCTAGCTCGTCGGTAATTAGAGGACCAACATAATCAAGCCACGTAGAATAAGACTCTTCAGCAAGGTTTAGAGTACCCGGGGGCGTAGATGGAGACACAATGCTGGAATCATTTGCAGCAGCTTTAACTGACCTAACCCGGCACTTATCTTGATGTAATAACCTGTTGCGCAGAGAAATATCAAGATCATCTAAACCGTTATTATGATGTGCTAATCGTTCTGCCTTATCACTACTTCTGTCAAGAGAGGACAAATCTTCTACAACTTCTGGGATACTAGTATTCTGATTAACATCCAAATAGACGTTAGTCGAGGGGTTAAGATCCGCATTATCTTCGATGGTATCATTACCACGATCACCATCAAAATGATCCTCAAGAATCTCGCCTTCCACATTATTAGACATATTATTATTTACCACCCCACATTTCTCAGTAACATTTTTAGAACAATCTTCAATATCTTTTTCAACATCATCGTCCAAATTCTTTTCCATACAATCCTTAACACACCCATCATTATTCAAGACCGAATCACCAATGATCTCACCTTCTTCAAAGGAGTCCACATGATCACTATCCACCCCACGAACATCCACCTCTCGCATAAGCCGACTAGTTGATGACATTTCACTAGACGAATCCGAATCATTGTTATCATCTTTAGACGAAACCGAATCACAATTATCAACATCCAAAGGCTCCTCATGTTCCGATCCTCCATCCAAACTAGGACCCTCGTCATCCTTCCTTTCGAGAGAATCAGTCATGGATTTGTCCTCCGTCGATTCAATATTAGGCGCCCAATATGCAAACTCAGTAGCGGTAATACAATAAGATCGATTACGATACGAAACTTTAAAGGACTCTAGCACACGATGTAAAGACTCTGTAAGAACACAAACCTTCCCATGAGACATTGGTCCGTCGTTGACCATATCAGTAAACACACTACATCCCCACCGACCACCCAACTTCTTATAAACCTCTGGAGCCCATGATGCCAATGGCAAACCCACCAAGTCTATCCAAACACATCTTTCATCCGGAATAAAATCGTAAGAAACATCTTTGAGCTCCAAAAATAGCTCATTTAACACCTTTGAATTCTTGACGCTTTCCACCTGATCCGTAGAATCAAATTCCAACCAAACCCAACGTCCCCCAACGTATCTAAGACCAACATCAACGAAACCCTCAGAAGACATATATTTCAGAAGATCCGTAATGACACTTAAATCTTTTACTTTAGCAAGAATACTACGCTCCATACCATCGAAATCTATACAATCATCTTCCGAGATAAACATCAACGCTTCATTACTCGATTCCTCATTTGCCTTATTACTAACCGACACCCCCACAGGTTTTTCTCCACTATTACATGCATCATTATTGCCCGACACACCCACTGATTTATTGCCCAAGACCGCTTTAGCATACGAGTTAAATGACTGAAAAACATTTGCATTGTCACGAACAGGTTGAGTATTCATACCTTCATTGGGTTTGCTGTCCCCAGATCGTTCCTCAAGCCTATTATTAGTTCGACCATACTTCGCCACATCGGCAAATAAATGAAACCCACCCATCCAGGTCACTCTTAGATTAGAAACTAACTGATTGATATCATTGACATTTTTGAAACGTACAAAGCCAAACCGGTGACCCGATTTGGATCTCTTTGCTGCAATGTATACATCGATCACCACACCCCATTGGTTACATGTATCCCAAAGATCTTGGACCGTCGCTTTCCATGGGATATTAGAGACAAAGATTGATGAATACGACTTATGAACCGCACGAAAATTAAGGTTGGGTTTGCTGGGAATACCTTGGTTTCGCTGCTCGTGATTACGATTGTTAACATGTTGAACGTTCCTCTTGATTTCTGGATTACTATTTGTTCGAAATCCAATGCCATTTGCCATCTTTTTTTGCCGGCTGAGTATTATTATTTGAAGGCATGGATGTTTAGAGAGCGAAAAATGGAACAAGAAGTGTTTTTTGTTATGGTTATTAGACGGCTAGAATGGCCTGGATCTGGCCGGAGAGTGGGTGGAGATCGCCTATCATGGGTAGAGATCGCCTATCATATACTTAACTTTTGGAGGTTTATGGGGGGCCTTCCCCCCCTCCCTACCTGAAATATACTCAATAGCTCAAACTTTCTTGATGTATATGCAGGGCATAATATATATTCAGGTTTCGCTTACTACATTCAAGGAGTAATAATGAAAGACAAAGTTCTGTTTTTGTGACTGATTGAGTCCTTTTGGCTCTACCTAGTCGTATGGGGTAAAAATAAGCACCACAGGCTTCCAACCCTTTATGTTGAAGAGGATATAGCACAACCAGAGCAAAAAATGGGTAAACAATGTGAAGAGAATAACTGTTAGAAAGTCATCACCATCAAAGCATCACATGACCGAGTAGGTGACAAACGCTATGATGTAGGAGAGTCTGGCGAACCAAATGCATCATAACTCCTTTTTAATGACAAAAGGGTCAACTAGAAATTAATCATCATTGATTTTATATATCGTACTTGATCAACTATATCATGGAACTAATTAGAGAAGTTCCCCACTACTACGAATCATTGGAGAAGCTTCTCGAAGCGGACGTGTTTTATTGTATTTCCGAGCGTAAGATGTTCATAGTGGGAAGGTATGGACCCGCCAACTTGATTCTGCAATCCTGTATGCAAAAAATTATTCTGAAAACATGTGCTATAATGAAAAGTTTGTGGGAATTGCCTAGATCATTATTACTGAAAAAATACATTTGATCAGCTTTTTTGAAATAATGTCATAATATTATACAATATTCACCTACTTAGCTTGTTTATACAAACATATATCCTACAAACAGTAGCACAAAAGTGCAAGTATTATATGAGTACAAAGTTCATAAGAAAACCAAGAACAGCAATATCCACACACATATTAAAAAAATAGCACCGCGATGACATATTTTTCCAGGTTTCAAACGCTTCTCGATCCATATCAATGAAATTTTGACTGCCACAGCCCTTCATAAAGCTTTCCCTGCACACCAAGAGTACATGTTATATTAAAAATAGGCGCGTCATATTTTTAAACGCTCGACCAGAAAAAATAATTTTCACAACTCAAATGATCGTGTTGCGTTACATTATATATGATTCTGCTTGTTTACTTATCGTGTAACCCCTACCAATTCATGCAACTAAACGACCCTTAAGTTATAACAGCTTTTAGAATATATATATATGGCTAGAAAACACTGAGTTGTAAATCTAACGATCAAGAAATTACCTTACCAAACTGGCATCAACAAGCAAATGATAACCATGACTTGATCAGAAAACGCTCATCAGCAAGCAGTGACTAGCAAGCAGTTCCTATTCAGCAGTCTCGCGCCGCAGTTCCAATCCCCTAGGTTTGCCAAACATAAGAATGATTTACCAAGTTGCAATTTATAAAGATACACTTTTTACATTATGAATCATTTCTCCCTCGAAAAGCATTTAGAGGTATCATTATTAACTACAATATTGCATGCTTTGAAGTCTCAAAACTGTTATAAATATTCCATAAACCACTTAATCATCATTCGTCAAAACTGTTCTACTATTTAGTTAAGATAATGTAGTCTACATACCCTTGCTTATCTTAAAGTTGCTAAAACAATTAGATTAACCAGCAAAAAACAGTCACTGATGATTGTTCAGGAGACGCGCAATCAAATTAACATGATGACATGAGAAGTCTTAATCACATACATGATCAATATTCACTCAATCACAAAATATATATTCAAATGAAATGTGCATACCCGAGTCTCATCAGCAACATATCCATCAGTGGATCCCAATGCGAAAAAAGAAAACCTATAAACAATCTTCTCAACCGTCCCAAACTCCTTGCACGCTTTAATCACATTCTTCAATCCAACAACACTTACCTAACAACAGATCACAAATTCTACTATTACAATCACAATCACAAAAATAAAAGTAAGTTAACTTATAAATTATTTAACTAATAACTCACAGTAATAAATCTAGAAACATCTGGTGTCAACGGTTCAACTAACGCGGCAACATGAAAAACGACGTGGCAATTGGAGCAAACAGTGAATAGTAGTAGTAGATAATCAGTAATGTTATCACGTATGCGAATTCGAAACTGGATGCGGGAGTAGATAATATGTGCTTAATTACACATATTTTATACCCAATAAAATGAGCCTAAATGACCAAAAACGCACATAAAAAGCCATATTTATGCTTGTTTTTGTGTTTGTGCTGTGCAGGTACCGGGTATTCGGCATGGATGAGTTTTTAGTTTCGCACTATCAATCCAAAAACAGCTCATTTCATTTTCATTCGATTCTACAGACGGGCAAGATGAACCATATTCTATGACCTCATCAAATTTAAGATACACAATCATAAAACAGATTGCTCTTATGCGTTAACAGACTAACCGTATTCTAGTCAAGTGCACATTTATATCTTAAAAAAGAAAGGAATTGTGTTTGGCTCTTTGTGAGCCGATGCATACCTGATTATTCTGCATATCCAACACCTCTTCTCTGTTTTTGATGATTAAATTCAATCAAATGTCAAACACCTGCAAGACCTTTTAGCATAGAAAAGTTGTATCAAAACATGTTTTGACTGGCTCAGAAGGGTAGAGCATCGGACAGACAACGCGTATCTGCCATGGCTGCAACTTTAGTAAGTTGTCACGCCAAGATGCAGGCCGTTTCATCTCTAGTCCTCCTTACCGATAAACTCATCATTGCCTTTTCTAAAACAGTATTAATGCGGGTCTTTAATTAAACAGTGAAGTGTGAGACACTCCCAAACAGCAAACAAAACGTAAGCCAGGTGCATTGTTTAATAAAAACAATCAGCGGCCATTATACAATGTGAAAACGTTTGTCCCAGATTTGTAGGCGTGTAACTTGATAAAATGGTATGTGAACCCGTCATGGCTGCAAATACGGTTTTGGTCGTGATGCCCCGCCAAGATACACGCCGCATTCACCCATCATGTAACAGCATCACAAAAGCAATATACCATGGCTTCCAACTTATCAAATAGTTTACAGACTTGGAAATTCAGTCCGTTTTAGGGATATGTCTGTCATGGCTGGCAGATTAGCAAGGCTTCCCTACCACGGTGGCACCCGAACACGTGCCCAAGTCACACACATCCGTAAGCACCGCATTTTTTTGTTACGATAGGCCATTCTCAACTTTGAACCATTTTAGTCACACTGGTGCTAATCAAAAGTTTAAGCAAAGCACAACGATCAACAACGGCACACACCACGAATGGCGGCAACGAAGATACCGTTGAAATCGATGCAATTAAAGAGAATGGTAAACCCGCCATGGCTGCAAATGCAATAATTTGCCCCGCCAAGGTGCGGGTAACCTCTACGCAAGGAATACCGGTTTAGCATAAAAGTAAAGTATAAGCATGCCCAAACCACAGAGCCTAATTTTAGGCAGAAACCACAATAATCCCAGCATGAAGGTAGCAAGCCTTTGGTTTCAGATAAGCAAGCAACCGGAAAAATAGGATACGACCACCATTATTTGGGACACAAAGTCTCTTTCAACGTTATCGGTAGGCATATTCCTAAAACGATCGAAGATCCTACGAACATGTTATAAAGAAAAAGGTCAATACCGCATCAAAGCCGATTTCAAATAAAATAAGGCGTATGTTTAAAATAGCTGCTACGTAGTTTTAAAGCCTTTAGCATACTTTGATTTCTGATTAACAACTACTACCGAAGCTTTGACGCTCAAAATTTTATTGAGTAATGATCATCAGCTGATGCACATCTGAATAATCAGAAGAGATAAATCTTTTACGGCATTTTGAAGGCAAAAAGTTTTAAGCAATTTACAAACGATTCCATAAAAATCACAGTTTAATTTTTTACTTTTTAGATTATTTAGTTTCTCATTTAAACTTTATTTTCTTTTATACTCCCTCCGTCCCAAAATTATTGTCCCTTATCGACTTTTTAAGTCTTTTTCTTCTAACTTTGACCTTAAATATTTTTGTTTGTGTTATATAATACTTAATGAAAAGTATATGAATTGATTAGTTTTTAAATGTATTTTCATAGTTGTGATTTTCATAAAGTATTATATAACACAAACAAAAATATAGGTCAAAGTTGAAAGAAAAAGACTCAAAAAGTCAATAGGGGACAATAATTTTGGGACGGAGGGAGTAGTTTATTTGGTTAGTTTATAATATTTGTTTTTGTCTTTCGAATATGTCTTTATAATATTACAAAAGTGAATGGAGAATTGAGATAGAAAAAAAAGCACTTGAACATGTTTTCTAATTTTGCAAAATGGTAAACTCAAACGCATGTTTCTCTAACTAAACGGGTTTTCTAAATTTTCAATTATTTTGTTAAGATAGAAATCCCTTTCTTTTTTATATAAAACAAGAAATATGAAATGAAGGAAAGTTTTCTCCAACTAAACGCAACCTTATAATTTGTATTTTTCAATGTAAGAAAATGTGAATCCTTTTTTAGTTCTATACTAATATTTATGTTGATTTTACGACAACATATGGAGCGTTCGAACTTACCGGTTGTGTTATATCACATGTGATACGTCAAGCGAGTTTGACTTTTATAGAAAAAAAATTATATCCCTATGAATAAACAGTATTGATTTGGATGTTCACGAATTATGTTTGATATTAAAAGAATGTACATGTAAATAATATATGTCCGGAACGCGACTCGGGCCTTTGGAGACGCACACGATAGCGTTTGGATTCAATAAATATAATTAATTAATTTATATTAATTGTGTAAATAATAAGATAACGGTCGTTAATTAATTAGTTACTTAACAGAATTTATTTAACGGTCGTTAAATGTTAACATAAAGGACTTAATGTTAAATAATGAGAAAAGGAAAGTTTTGGCTTGGGTTGTGGGCTTGTGTTTGGGGCCGGTTATACCTCAACAAGAGGAGGTGGGAATTTGTTTCCTTATAACAAATTCCTTATGCCTATATAAACAAATCAAGGCTCATTGTTTTGATATATCTTTTGGTGAAACCCTAAAAGCAAAACTTCTTTTCTCTTCCCCTTCTCTCTTGTTGAGTCAATCGGCTACACCCAACCAAGTGGGAAAACCGATTTGATTAATCAACTTAAAGTAAGTTGTTTTGCTTATTGTTTATAAAAGAACTAGCATTCTAATTGAATCGCTAACAAACGTGTGTACGAATCCAAAGAGAGATCATACTTTGATCTTATATTGTTCTTGATTTATTAATTCAAGATTTGCTAAAAGGTACGCTTTTCTTTTATTATTATTATGTTAATTTATATGACTATGTGAATGATCTTACGTGCTAGTCTTCCGCTGCGTGCTCGTATTTATTAATAGTTAATATGATCTTAATGTCTACTAATTCCAACAGTGGCGTCAAGAGCCGGTCATATAGATCTATAAATTACATAATTGTTATCAAGAACGTTAAAAATTGCTAGGTTTTGATGTTGTCTTAATTTTTATTTGATGATCTTGTGTTCATAAACCCTAATTAGGGTTAATAAAATTAATTAGACAAAACCCTAAGATGTATGCAATTTTTATTTGATGGATATCGTAGATTAATTGTTAATAATCGGTATGTATTAATTGTTAATATGAATCTTCTCGCTTTATTAAATGTTAATTTGATGAGATCCATGGTGAATCTTGCAAGTTTACCATGGATGATGACATGTGATATATGATATATGAATGTATAATAATTGTTAAGTGTTAAACATGCATAATTGATGATAAAAATCGGATCTTGATGTGTATTAGTTGAATTTTACGTTTTTCGTAAGTGTTATGACACCTGTTAGTAAAAAAATTCATAATAAATTCATCCGATATCGAAAAAAAAAATTGTGGGTGGTCCACGACTTGTAGATCTACAACTTTGTAGTTTTGAGCTAAGGCTCGAGAAGACTTTAGCTATACTCTGACGTGACCTGAAGTAAAATTTAAATTGTTTTGACAGTTTTATGCTATGTGTTTTTAATTTAAATCACATAGATTTTAGGTTATCATCAATTGGTTATGCATGTGGTATGTGATTAATGTGTTAATCGGATATATGTTTTAAGTTGTTTATGTTTATTTGTTTGCTTTTGATAAATTGTTATGTATTGTACATCAAAGCAAAGGGTTTTTCGAAAAACAAATATAAACATGACTAATGATTATCGAAATTAGATTTATTATGGATTATATAATGCAAAAAGTCAAAAGTGGATTCGGCTTACATCCGATATAAAATCTTCCATGATTAGACTAGCAATTTATAGTCCATAATGTGTTTTTATAAATTATAGTTTTATAAAATTCATGATACAAAGATGTTGCATGCTCTTTGTACATGGTTTTGACACGAAAAAAAATAAAAAAAAATCTATACCCTTTCAAACCAAGTCTTTTTGCCATCCAACTAGAAAAACACTTGCACTTACTCTTCCATGATTAGTGAGACCTATTCATGGTTTTGTAACCCAAGGTGATATAATACACTTATTAGTGAGACGTTAAGTGCTATATAATCACAGTTTTTGTTGGACCGACTTAATCAAGTTAAGATAGGTGAGACCTTAACTCGTGGCATATGATGGGATAAACATGCTCACTTTTTCACGTTTGAATGTTCACATGTGATGTACATAAAGTAGAGTCCCATAATGTAGGAGTTGTATTGGATGCAATTATTAAACGTTAATTACCCTTTGAATAATCATCATCACTAGCAGATCAACTGATGCGGTGGTGGTTATGTCAAGGTGGATCCTAGCTTTATCAAAAATTAATGCTTTATTTTATAAGCATGGGTATTTAATTTTCTTTAAAGAAAGTATTATCGAAAATACTAATGTGAACTTTTGTTTATTTGTTGATGGAACTCAAAAATGCCCAAACCAAAACAAACAGTTCGGCTTTCAGGTCAATGCTTGAGAAGCATCAACTTACCGGACCAAATTTTAAGGAGTGGTTGCGTGCGCTCAAACTTGTTGTGCGTATTGAAAAATTACAAGATGTTTTGGAAACATCCTTGCCACCTGCACCTGCCGCATGTGCTGATAATCAAGCTCTTGCTGATTGGAATGCTCCTTTTGATCGTCACAATGAAGTTGCTTGTTTGATGTTTGGAACTATGTCTCCAAAACTCTATCAACAATTTGAAAACAAATCTCCTCAAGAGATGATTACTGAGCTCCAAAAGATGTATGGAAAACCTCCGGGTGTTGAACTCCAAGAGTTGGTGAACATGTTCCATTTATGTAAGCAGGCTGAAGGAAAATCCATTAGCAATCATGTTCTATTAATGAAAAGCTATCTGGTTCAATTGGCTACACTCAACTATGCTTTTCCTGATAAAGTGTCTATTAGTTTTATCTTGAATTCACTTTCAAGTGAATTTCAAGCTTTTCTGCAAAATTACAATATGCAATCAATGGAAAAGACAATAAATGAAGTGCATTCATTGCATATTGAATTTGAGAAAAGCATTAAGATGAACAAGCAGCAAATTGTTGGTGCTTCCTCTACACCACATGTGATGGCGATTCAAAGTGGTAGAGTCCAGAAGAATAAACTGCAAGGTAAGGCTAAAGTTAAAGAGAAAGGTAAGGGTCTTAAAAACTCTTATCCTACTAAACCCAAAAAGCCTCAACCTTACAAGAAAGAGCGTCCGGCAAAAGATGGACAATGTCACCACTGCAAACAGGAAGGACATTGGAAAAGGAACTGTCCTTTGTATCTAGCTAAGTTGATGAAAAAGAAGAAAACAGGAGGTCAAAATGTTGCATCTACTTCTTTAGGTATTTATACTATTGAATTATTTGCATTTCCTAAAAATTCCTGGGTGTATGACAAGCAATATACAAAGTAATTTAATATTTCTTGCATGAAAAACTCCCTCCAGTCAATATCAAGCTTTTAAAGGCACACTGAACGAGTATTAAGCAGATCTAGAAATAGACGTTTACTCCTTTTTTCATTCAAATTTTTCACCATTATGATAAAGTTCTACATAAGTTACACATGTTAAACCACTTCATTCTATTCATAAGCTTTATACACATATTTACATCAAAACCTAATACAAAGTTATGAAATAACCGAGTTAAATTTAAACCATGACCGTTTCTATGTTTTTACTCATAAAAACTAAACCGTACCCAAATAAGTTTAATTCACTTACATTTACAACATTATAATATATTCATCTCATTTCATTCATTTCATATTCAACCTATGAATTCACCAACAATTTTGTTGACGTTTTAAGCAATGTTTTCAGGAGGTCATTAGGCACGAGATGCCAAGGATGCATTGGATTGTACAGTTAAAGACTTATGTGTATCATGTTTTGGGAAATATATGTTGTCTTTTGTAATATGAAACAAAGAACAAGTAAAGCTATAAGCTTTTGTAAGATATCTTTTATTTAAATCCAATGTATCAGTTTAAACGACTTTTGTGTCGTTCCTATATATATCTTGTGCTGTTGATCTTGAAGTAACATGCCCCGGATCCTTATTCCGCTGCGACCCATTTTGGGGGTGTTACAAAAACCCTAAAAGCCTTATATGAACCCTAATTCTAAGCTACGGCTTATTCTTTCAATTTCAACCCATTTTAACTAAACCCAATGATCAAACTTCATTGATAATAATTTATTTAAGCTCTAGAATCTGTATTCCATCATTCCTAATCAAGAGTATGCAAAATATAAACCAGGAAAGTTAAGAAAACCCTAAACGTGCTCTAATCAAACCTGTGACCTCATTTCTTCAATTCTAATCCGTTTTAACCCAAACCAATTGCTAATCTTTGTTAATCCTTCCTATATCAGACCTTGGCTACATATAAAAGCTTGAAAACTTGAAATAAAAGCTTGAAAACTTGTGAAACCCTAGTCGAACCCTAAAACAGCCCGAACCCCTTCACCATCAATTTTGACCCATTTTAAACCATTCCAAGTGCAAAATTCTTATGTGAACCTCTTCTAGAAACCCTTAAGTAGATTACCCACCTACTTAAACCATTTCTTGGTCAAAATTGAGAGCACATGGCCTCTCTTTTGCTTACTTCAGCCGCGGCAAGCACATGGGTGTTCCAACACCTTCTAGTTGATTTCTAGCATCCATGACTCATCCAAACTCAGCCCCTAGCTTCACCACATCATGTACTAGACCTTACAAGTGTCTCACATCAGATTCATAAGATTCCTTAACTCCTTTGCCTTCAAACTACTATAAATAGGACCTTAGATAGCTCATTCTAACTTGCACCACACCTCCTCCTCTATAACCCTTATAGGCAGAAATACTTTGCTCCCTTATGATCCTAGGATCATTAAAAAATTTCAAGAAATAAAGCCCTGAAGAATTGAAGCCCCGGGAACAAGATACAAGGCGTACGAGTGGAAATACTACCCGAAACGACCCATTTCCACCATTTTTGATCATTGAAGCTCAAACCCAGGTTTTGAATGTTCCACTTCTGCTACTACCCCTTTATTTGTTTTTATGATCCTAAATATACTCTTGTTAAAGTTTCATAACTCAATTCATGCTCATTTTCCGTTTTGATCCAAAACCATACACCCGAAACCCTAATTTTGCGTTTTTCTTAAAACTAAATGTTATAATGGTTAAATATTGTTATAATCTATCCTATCATGCTTAACTAATACGTTAAGATACTTTATGATTATTGAAGGATTTTGAACTTAAACCCACGCGTTTACGTTTAACCCTTAAATGACCACGTTTTCTTGCTTCGCGGGGGCTTAACGAATTCGGTAATTTTTAAACGGGTGTTGCGTTGAAATCTTATATTTTAGTCTATTTAACTTATAAATATCTTTTGAAATGTTAAAATAATCTTGCATGGGCCATCTTGACTGTTTGTAATTATAATCCATGCAAAGGGTATATATCGTAACTTTCATTAAACTTATACTAAAAGGGTCTATAAAACGTCATTTTATCAAGTTATAAAAATATTGGGGTCTATTATGTCACTTTCCAAAGTCCAAGGTTTACTTGGTATATCTTTTAAAGCTGAAGGACCAAAGTCATAAAAATGCAAACTCTAAGGGTATATTTTGCCACTTTTCAAACTCAAGGGTTTAAAATGTAACATTTTGAAAAAGTATAAAAACACATTCAAAACCTTACCAGACATAACTTTATTAATAGCTTCTGTGCTTAACATTTCAGATATTGATCAAAGCGTAAAATGATTTACGTCATATCACATTTACTAGGGAGCTTACTATTAAGAGGTTCATCTTGGTATTACGTTTCTGACTGTGTTGGTGGGTTTACGATTTGAAGTGCCCCTAGCTCCTCAAACGTTTACTGAATGACTTATGAATTATGATGGCCCGAACGGTGATACAATAATTCCAAACCGTCTTCAATCAAACGCATAAATTCTTAGAACAAAGTTCTCGAGTACAACTTCCTAAAAACTGACATATTATACTTAGGTTGCGTGAATTGCATGTTGAAGCCATTTTTATTTCAATGATATCTTTCGCCCTAGAGAATACATCGTACTTACCATACCACGAATTTCACTTCATATACTGTGCATATTGCATCTACCTATCAGGTGAGATTCATAACATCGCCTTTACTTATTTACATGTTTTATAAACCCGCGAGGGGGATACATGCTTGTTACAACTCTTTTACATATCATTTATCTGTTACAATGTGATTACTTTTTAAAGACTTAATGAATTCATAATCCCACATTTCAATCTTTTGAATACTTTATAAACCTGTGATACCTGATATAAACCATGAATGCAAGTGTTTTTCCAAATGTATGCTATCTAGATATATTATTGCCTAAGTAGTAGTTCAGTGCCAATAGTGTCCATATCCATGAATCATTAATTACTTGCATTGCGAGTGAACGCGAATATTGTGAATAGATCTATTGGGGGTGACGACTCCCGTTTGTATACCCATGCTTGGGGTAGCCAAACGCACTATATTTGTCCTAATAGGTAACCTTGGCAAGTTACCTTTTCCACGAGGATATCTATCCCTAACCAAAGATCTACCAACCGGTGTTTTCACCTGTTAATGTATTGATGTCATGAGCTTAGGTGAAATAATAATGTTACCCTGATTTTCCATGATAATTGTATTCGTTGCAATTATTACCATTATAATGACTTGCATTCAACCATATAATATTCAACTGTTTTCCATGATAATACTGTTCTCCATAATAATACTGATCTCCATGATAATTATCCCAGTAATGCCAATATTTCCATTATAACTTGTATTCAACTATTATATTTCAAACCTATGAATTTCACTCAACCTTTGTGTTGACCCTTTTTATGCATGTTTATCTCAGGTAATTGAGCAACTTATGGTATGGAGTGGCATGGACTCGAAGATGGTTGAACTGTTATCATTCAAACATGATGTTTTAGATTTTGGGACCTGCATTTTGTAAAAACTCTGATTATAATAAAATGATAAGCATAAATTTTTCAATGACAACGTCTCTTTTGAAGTCATTTTCTATGATTATGATTGTTGTATCCATGAAGTAATACCCCAGATTAGCTTCCGCTGCTATATTGTAAAAATGGGGGTGTTACAGATTGGTATCAGCGCCATGGTTATAGAGAACAAGGTCAAAACCTTAACTATAACCACATTTCTTTTTCAGCCATCAAAGTCCTCCGTGCCACTACATTCCGAAACAAGTATGTAAAGATACGTATCTATTATACTATTATATAAATAACTTATGTTATTTACAAATTAGGTTGTTATCAGAACGATGTCTTCTCCCAACCGCTCTACTTCCGATATTGAGGATGCTTTTTCCTCTATGAATATTCTTAACTATACTTCAGTCTCACCGGATTATTTCCCAGCTTCAGCAGGAAGCAATTCTTTTAACTTTTCGGAAAACTCTAATATAATCCCACTAGTATTCTCATCTCTCTACAATAATCCTTATTTGAAGAACGTACAAGCATTTTATGCTAAGGAATTACTTATTTCACCACCA
This sequence comes from Tanacetum coccineum, assembly GCA_026074375.1. Classification (NCBI taxonomy): domain Eukaryota; kingdom Viridiplantae; phylum Streptophyta; class Magnoliopsida; order Asterales; family Asteraceae; genus Tanacetum; species Tanacetum coccineum. The sequence goes on from BQNB010000946.1 coordinate 97,458, forward strand.
GATCCTATTACTCCACCAGCTATTTTAACTCCATCTCCGATATTACCACCATCATTACTATTTGATCCCCGATATCTCTTTGTTCCTGAAGAACTATTACCACCTAAGAAGGAAAGTTATTTATGAAGGTAATCCTGTTACGTACCTTATTTCCAGCTTATTTCTCTCTTTCATCATCATCTCCATGATTTGCATCATTATCTCCGTCTTCATCATAACCTTTAAGTGCTTAAAATTCGTTACTCTTTAAGCATTTTAAGCATCACATTTTCTTTTAAGTATTACCTTTCTAAACTTGTGATGTCATTCTTACTACATGTTCTCTCATGTTGATAGAATGCCTCCCAAAAGGACGTCAACATCCGAAACACCAGCCATAACTTTGGATGCCATCCGGCAACTGATTGCTAATCTTACTACAACCCTGGAAGCACAGACTGCTGCCATAGCAAGTGCTAGTAATCCCAGCAATCTTACTAGAACTCCTGCAGTGAAAACGGGAAACTACAAAGAGTTTATTAGCTGTCAACCTTTCTGCTTTAATGGTACGGGGAAGGAGCGTGTGGCCTTTTCGCTGGTTTTAAACGTAACCGAATCAGTTATCTCTCGATAGCAGATGGGTTGAGGGAAAATAAAGTAACATTTGCTACTGGTACTTTAACTGATGATGCCTTATCCTGGTGGAATGCATATGCCCAGCCTATGGGAATAGAGCAAGCTAATCAAATCACCTGGACTGAGCTAAAAAGGCTTCTGATGAACAAGTATTATCCTCGAACTGATATCAAGAAAATGGAAGATGAATTTTATAGTCTGACTATAAATGGAAGTGATCTCAAGACTTATATTAGAAGATTCTAGGAATTAGCCGTTTTTATGCCGTAATTTGTACCAAAACTACCGAGCAAACTTATGGAAGCTTTCATCGGGGACTGCCGCAAAGGATTGATGGGAAAACGTTATGCTTCAAAACCTTGACTCTGAAGAAGCCACCAACATAGCTCACAGGCTAATGGACCAAATAATAAAGCGTAATTCTGTGCAAGAAACCAATGATCACAAACGAAAGTTTGATGATAGAAGGAACACTACCAATAACAACAACTATTCCAATAACAACAACTATTCCAATAATCATGACAAAGACAACTACCCCAATGATCGCAACAATAATAACCACTCCCTACTAATCGCAATAACAAACAAACTTAGATCCTGATAACCGTAACAATAACAGCCGCAACAATGATCACCATCAGCAGCAAAATGGAAGACAAGAAACCTTCAAGGCTAATGGGAACCGTAGATATAATGGACCTCATCCCCTTTGTAGAAAGTGTACTCTACATCACACAGGGTCGTGCACTGTCAGGTGTCAAAATTACCACAAAGTAAGCCATCAAACTAGAAACTGTAGGAGCTAAGAACTTCTGTTTCTAAACATCACTCTATCTCTCAACTAAATCTTGAGACAAGTAACATAAGTATCAACTCTTTTAGAGTTTCGTATGTAAAGTTATCCATGAAATAATAAAGTGATAATTCTGTTACATCTTGTTATCTGATGATATCAAAACTCGACATTATTTATCAATTCTATTATGTTTAAACTCTGAATACTCTCCTCATACCTTTGCAACATAAATTTTCATCCTCAATTATATGGGCGTCAGTACATCTCAACATCTAATATTTTCTAACCCATTCATGATCATATCATTTTCTACATCAAAAGCTACCTATATATGTTTTTTATGCTTATGTAAGACGATTTATGATCATCTTATTGAAATGAATTAGGTCACTTCTTCATTTGAAAGGAAAATAAAATCTCTTAAACTATGAAATTATATAAATTCTGCAGTTCCTAGGAGTTGAACACTTCTTTTTGTAGTGACTAATTTAAAATAATAGGCTTAAGTCATATAACATAGACTTACAAAACAAGTTCTTTCAATCCGTTTGTACAAACAATCCCTTAATCATTATCATTATTACCTTCATTTTCATTATTACCTTCATCATCTATTCATTTCAAAATCTGTATCTCACGCGATTAGCAACTCTCTTACAAATTCATAATCATTCCTTGACATTTCTCATTCCATAATATCCATATTCTAAAATTTTCCGTTATATACCGGAACGTAAATAAACAGGAAACACACAAGAATCTATACAATGTCAAATGATTTCAATACCACTAGGTATGAAAATTTTGACAAAGACTTGTGATAGCATTCTTATTCGATGTTGACTTTTAAAGGTTAATGAATAATGATTCCTTACGATCTAAATGGCGCAATGTATTCCATCCACGCAGATTCTATCAGAATCTGGAGAAATTATATTGGTTGTCGTCAAAAGGTGTGGTCTTGGAAATAAGTAGACGTGTGAAAGGAGGTAATTATAATTATGGTGCGCAACATTATTATAAATGCATCAAACACGTGGACTTGTGACCTTGATTAGCCTAACATAAAAATCAAATTCATGCCTAGTACCTTCATCTATATCACTATAATTTTCAATTAAATCTCGGGACGAGATTTTTGTAAGGGGTGGAGACTATAACAACCCACAATTTTCATCAACCTATTTTACTACTATCACAATTGTATGGGGAAATTTTTCGCTTTATTACATTACTTAATTATCTTTAGTAGTCATAACTTAAAGGAGACAAAGCTCACGCAAACTACTCCATGCCCAAACCTTCATTCATATATGTCAAGCAAACATCATAACATGTCAAGTTCAAATCATCAATCCTTTTTACAAAGTACATTATGCCTATTAACGTACATTCGCCAAGTTCTATCAAAATCCCCCGGGCTTTAAATCATAGAATCGTCTACCACTAAACTAATTTCATAGGATTAAATCTAAAGTGAATGTACAAAGTACTAAAGCATATTTAAAAAGTAACATAACATCTCATATGAATATACATCCTCTCTAAAGAAAGGTACAAGTCTCTAATACATAATGTACCAAGTCATTAGTGGCATGATAGTCCGAAATAGCGTTTTACTCGTTTTCATTCCAATTTCTTCACCTACCACTTGATTGACTAGCTAGCGATACTCATATTACAAGATATTAACCCTATCACTTTTCCATTCATAGCCTTTCATCACATATTTACACTCATAACCCGAATTAAAAAGTCTGAAAACCGCTAACCCGAGCAATACTAAAACCATGCACCCGTTATCATTTAATTATATGTTTTAACCTTAACCAACACTCAAATAAGTTGTAATACTTTATTTACAATCATATCAATTTCCTAATCATTCATAGTTCCATCATCCTTTCATCAGTGTCCCTCATTATCCCAAGGAAAACGAATCCAGAAACCCTATTGTACCCTATTGTGATTTTGACCCGTTTACTCATTTTCAGCCATCTACATTCTCAGAAGTAAGCAACCCAAGAGTCATCGTAAACCCATATAATGAGTTTACAATCGGTATCTTCATTATCCATCCTTGCTTCAACAATGTACGAGAATTACAAAAGCGAGTAAACCCTAAAAAGCCTTATATGAACCCTATATTCAAGGCTACGGATTCTTTCAATTTCAACCCATTTACTAAGAAAAACGATCAAATTTCATTGATAATATCTTTATTTAAACTCTAGAGAGTTCTGTATTCCATCATTTAATCTGTGTATACAAATATACACAGCAGTCATGAAATCCCTAAATGTGCCTAATCAAACCGTGCCTCATTTCTTCAATTTAATCAGTTTTAACCAAACCAATTGCTAATCTTTGTTAATCATTCCTATATCAGACCTTGGCTACATATATTAACTATCCTTAATCATTTATACACGAAATAAAGACTTGAAAACTTATGAAAACCTAGTCAAACCCTAAAACAGCCCGAACCCATTCACCATCAATTTTGACCCATTTTTAAACCCAAGTCTTTTTCCAAGTGCAAATATTGATCTGAACCTCTTCTTAGACAAACATCCCTAACCATCTTACAAGCACCTCACACAAATATCTAGTCCATTTATACTATAAAAATTGCACATGGTTCTTGTTCTTTCTTGTTACTAGCCGCGGCAAGCACATGTATGTTCTATTATCTTCTAGTTAGTTTCTATCAAGCTTACTCATCATGTAGCTTCTCCACCTCATGCTCTAGCATATACATGTGTCCTACATCAGATCCTAAAGCTTCCTTGGTCCTTAAGGGTTCATTTGCCTATAAATAGAACTCAAAACCTTCATTCTAAACTCGCACCACACCTCCTCCTCTATAACCCTTATAGGCAGCAATCCTTTGCTCCCTTATGATCCTAGGATCATTAAAGAAGTTCAAGAAGTGAATCCCTGAAGTATTGAAGCCTCAGAGTAAAGATACAAGGCGTACGAGTGGAAATACTACCCGAAATGACCCATTTCCACCATTGTTGATCATTGAAGCTCAAACCCAGGTTTTGAATGTTCTACTTCTGCTACTACACCCTTATAATGTTCATATGATCCTAAATATACTCTTGTTAAAGTTTCATAACTCAATTCATGCTCATTTTCCATTTTATCCAAAACCGTACACCCGAAACCTTAATTTCGCGTTTTCTTAAAACTAAATGTTATAATGATTAAATATTGTTATAATCTATCCTAGCATTCTTAACTGATGTTAAAATAACCACTTTATTACTTAATGAAGGAATTTGAACTTAAAACCCACACGTTTACGTTTTGAAACCCTAATTTGACCCATTTTGCTTCCTAGCTTAACGAATCGTTATTTTAAACTTGCGTTGCGTTAAATCTTCATATTTTAGTTTATTATAACTTATAAATGTCTATTGAAATGTTAAAATAAGCTTGCATGGCAATTTGGACATGTTTTGTAATTATAATCCATGCAAGGGGTATATATCGTAACTTTCGGAAACTTATAACTAAAAGGACTATAAATGTCATTTTACCTAAATGTTATAACCTTCAGGGGTCTTTATGTTCACTTCAAAGTCTAGGTTTACTTGGCATATCTTTCAAAGTTGAGGGACCAAAGTCGTAAAAGTGCAAACTCCAAGGACTATTTTGCAACTTTTCAAACCCCAGGGTCTAAAATGTAACATTTTGAAAAAGTATAAAATCATGCTCAAAACATTATCCACTAAACTTTAATTAACGCTTCTCGTGCTTAACATTTCCAGATATTGATCAAAACGCTTAAAACCGATTATATCATATCACAATACTAGGGAGCTTCATATTAAGGAGTTTCATCTTGGTAGCTCCTCAAACGTTTACTGAATGACTTCTGAATTATGATGGCCCGAACGGTGATACAATAATTCCAAACCTCTTCAATCAAACTATAACTCTTAAACTAAAGTTCTAGAGTACAATCTTACCTAAGACTTCACATATTTACTAAGGTTGCTATTGACGGCTGTTTACTATCATTTTACTATATCAACAATCCCGGTTAAGATTGTGATAAGGTCGTCAGCTTTCATTTTGGAATATTTATTACATCTACCTATCAGGTGAAGTTCATAACCTCGCCTTTACTTATTTACATGTTTTATAAACCCGCGAGGGGGATACATGCTTGTTACAAACTCTTTTACATACTCGTTTATCTTATAACAATGTGATTACTTTTCAAAGACTTATACATGCTTAAACCAGGAATACAAGTGTTTTTACAAGTTATATGCTATCCTGATACACTATTACAACTACTGTCTAAGTTACATTATGCCAAAAGTCCCTCATTATCATGGACCATTAATCACTTTCGGGTGAACGCGAATATTGTGGATAGATCTATCGGGATTGACGAATCTTGTTTGTGTTAGCCGGATAGGTAACCAAACACACTATATTTGAATTTCATAGGTATATGGCAATTACCTACACCGAGGGCCATTATCTCTATATATATATATCACATCATTTTGGGTATATATATACACTAGTCAGTTTGTGTTGCTGTAGCTTAGGACAGAACTTATATATACCAGACAAGCAAACAGACCAACAAGACACTAACGCTATATAACGGTTACTATGTTAATTGCATTCGTTTGGCAAGTATTACAATTACGAGTATATTATACATGACCCAGTTCATAACAATTAACATTTTTTATAATATTTGTGTTTGTACAAATTATTACATTATGATTGTATTCAAACTGTTTATCAAACCTATGAACTTCATTAACCTTTGTGTTGACTTTTTGCTTGTTTATCTTAGGTTATGAGCTATATACGGCCGGAGTGGCATGGACCATGAAGTGGGCTTAAAAACTTGTTAGTCATTCAATTGTATGTAACTTATATTTTGGGGCTGCCTTTGTAAAACTCTGATTTGAAATGAATGATAACATATCTTTTGAATAAACGTCTCTTTTGGGTCGTTTTCTATGATTATGATTGTTGTATCCATGAAGTAATACCCCAGATTAGCTTCCGCTGCTATATTGTAAAAATGGGGGTGTTACAGATTGGTATCAGCGCCATGGTTATAGAGAACAAGGTCAAACCATAATATATAACCACATTTTTTTTCTAGCCATCATGTCCTCCGTGCCACTACATCCGGAATCAGTATGAATGATAACATAATTATTATTACTATATTATATCCTAAATAATTTGTTTTTTACAATTAGGTTGTTAACAGAACGATGTCTTCTCCCAACCGCTCTACTTCTGATATTGAGGATGCTTTTTCCTCTATGAATATTCTTAACTATACTTCGGTCTCATCGGATTATTTCCCAGCTTCATCGGGAAGCAGTTCTTTTAACTCTTCGGAAAACTCTACCAATAATATGATTCCACTGGTATTCTCACCTTTCTACAATAATCCTTGTTTGAAGGACGTACAAGATTGTTATGTAAGGATATTACTATTTCATCACCAGTCCTTATTACCTTCACCAGCTATTTTTTGACTCATCTTGGTTTTACACCATCACTACTATTGATCCCGATATTTCTTTGTTACTGGAGAACTATTACACATAGAAGTAAAATCATTCGCACTTCTTCCTAACTACGCTTATCTATCATCTCGAATCAAACTTGTATTTGGTATCTACCATCTATTTCAGTTTTATACTCCTATCCCTACTTCAAGTATTTTGAAATAGGGATAAAATGTTAGATATGATTGTATCTGAAACATCTGAGAAAACAAGGAAGATATTTTAAAATTTACATAGATGAAATCTATCATCACCACATCGAGGAAAATGGAGGAAGGTCGTATTGATAGAATGGATCATACGAAGGTTTAGTGTCGAACTAAAGACAAACTCAAGAAAATCCGTACTCAGATTATCAGACTTCAAAAGAAGCGGTTAGGGCAAAAAGATAAGATTGCTTTTGCTCACTACAAAAAATTTCAATCTCGAACAAATCATTGAGAAAATCCAAGCTTGTCACCAAACAGATCAGGAGGATCTTTAGGATGTCATCGACCGACTCAAAATCAACAAACTCTTAAACTAATTATAGCTTTATCCTAGCCATGGGATGTGTGGTATAAATAAAAACGCTTGTAAAATCTTGACTATGGACTGTAAGAAGGGCAAGTTATTTATAAAGGCATCCCATTTCGTATCTTATTGTTTCCAATTTATCGCTCTTTCATCATCATTTCCACCAATTGCATTATTATCTCCGTCTTCATGAATCATACCATAACCCCTAAGTGCTTAAAATTCAAAAATAAGCATTTCTCTTTAAGCATTTTAAGCATCACATTTTCTTTTAAGTATTACCTTCCAAAACTTATGATGTCATTCTTACTACGTGTTATCTCGTGGTAGAATGCCTCCAAAAGGACGTCAACATTTGAAACACCAGCCATAACTTTTGCTGCCATCCGAAACTAATTTTGATTGCATTTCCTCAGCTATGAAAGCTAAGTGTGCTATCATGCAAGTGCTCGTTAATTCCCAATAGGAACACGGACTACAAAAACAATAAAAATTGGAATCCTGTTAGCAAAAACGGGAAACTATAAAGAGTTTGTTAGCTGTCAACCTTTCTACTTCAATGGTACGGAAGGAGCAGTTGGCCTCATTCTTGGTTTGGCGATTGAATTAGTATTTTCTCATTGCCACTGTTCCGAAAAAACAAAGTGACATATGCCTACGGTACATTATAACGAGGAATGCATGGTCATTGTGGAATTCATCACACTCAACCTATTGAATAGATCAAAGCCAATCAAATACTTGGACCGAATTGAAAAGACTATTAACCGATAAGTATTGCCCTCGAATGAAATCAAGAAAATGGGAAGACATTTTTGACACCTTCGTTGTAAAAGGAAATGATTCTTAAGGGGGGTCTTACATTAGGTGATTCCATGAATTAGCGTTTATGCCCCAACATGGACCAAATGCCGAGGAACTTATGGATGTCTTCATCAATGGATTAAATAGAAGTATTGGAGGAATTTACTGCCTCAAAGCCTCAAACTTTGGAGGAAGCCATCAACATAGCCCAGAGGTTAATGGATCAGATAATAAAGCATGATTCTGTACAAGAAGCTAATGATCATAAACGAAAGCTTGAGGATAAGGGAAACATCATCAACAACAACTATCAGAATAACTATTTCAATAACAACCGTAAACAAGATCACCACACGCAGCAGAACAAGAAGCAAGAAACATTCAGGATTATACTGTACCAATGGGTATACAAGGATCGTCCTTGTCTGAAAGGTGCACCTGCATCACTAGGTCCTTGCACACCCCCCCACCCCCAATTGCTAGTTTCGAACTTGCAACAAGATAGGTCATCTGACCAAGAACTGCAGAAAACCGGCTACTGGAAACAACCAACAAACAGTATCCGTAACCTATAATACCTGTGGAAAGAAAGGACATTATGCGAATCAGTGCCCAAAAGCAAACAACAGGGCCACAAGAAAAAACTTTACTTAGAGATGAGCTGAATTTTGTTCACTTTAGGATTTTACCTTGAAACAATCTCGAGGATATTCAACTTCATTAGAATCTTCTTCATCTAAAAACCCCAAATCATCAATCCGCCGTCTGTTACTTTTATATACTACAAGATACTTAGCAAAGTATCAAACTTTTTTTTCTATGTAAACGTTATCCATGAAATATAAAAGTGACGATTTCATTACATTTGTTATCCGGTGTATCAAAACTCTAACATTGTTTTCAATATCTATTATGTTCAAATTGAATACTCTCTATACATTTGCAACATATATTATCATCCTGAGTTATATGGGGTCAGTACAATCATCTCTCAATATTATCATAACAATTCATTTTCTACACATTACCATATTGTGTTTTTAGCTTAGGTAGACGATTTATGATCATTCTTAGCTGAAAATGAATTAGGCACTTCTTCATTTGAATAAGGAAATTAATAAAAAATCTCTGAACTATGAATTTATAAATTTCTCAGTTACAAGGAGTTGAATGCTTCTTTTTGTAAGTGACAAATTATAAATAAGTAGGCTTAAGTATATAACATACGTACAAACAAGTTTCTTTCAATCCGTTTGTACAAACAATTCCTTAATCATTATCATTATTACCTTTATTACCTTCAATATCTATTCATTTCCAAATCTGTATCTCACGTGATTAGTAACTCTCTTACAAATTCATAATCATTCCTTGACATTACTCATTCCATGATCTCCGTATCATATATATTTTCTGTTTTAATTCTGCAACATCATAACCAGAAACACACAAGAATCTATACATGTCAAATGTTTTCAATACCACTAGGTATGAAAATTTTAACAAAGACTTGTGATAGCATTCTTATTCGATGTTGACTTTTAAAGGTTAATGAATAACGATTCTTTACGATCACAGTAGCACAGCAGAAGCATGGTAGGCCCATAACCCACAAGTTTCGTAAATCAAAGTATTTCATCCACCCAGGTTCTATCAGGATCTGAAGAAATTCTATTGGCTGTCATCAAGAGGTGTAGTCTTGAAAATAATAGATGTGTGAAAGAGGTAATTATAATTATGGTTCGCAACATAATTATAAATGCATCACACACGTGGGGACTTGAGACCTTGATTTACTAACATAAATAATCAAATTCATGCCAGTAACTCATCTATTTCTCTATAACTTCAATTATATTTTGGATGAGTTTTCTGTAAGGGGTGGAGACTATTACAAACATCAGAATTTTCATCAGCTATTTTACTATTATCACTCTTTTTACGTGGGATTTTTTAGTTTTATTTACATTACTTGATTTGTCAATATTTAGTATATCAATGTACCTTGCATAATTAAAAGTAGACATGCTCACCGCAAACCTACTATGTCTTCCTGTATTCTATATGTCAAGCAAAACTTCACAATATGTCAAGTCAATTCATTCTTATCCTTATTCAATGTACATGATTCCTATATTGTCCATTCGTACGTTATTTCAAAAACGGGCTTTAAACCGTTATCGTTTACCTCTAAACCCTAATATAATGGAAGTTTATCATTAAAGTGAATGCAAAGATACAAAGCATTATATACAAGTTATTATAAACATCTCATTTTAACTTATATACTCCCCTCAGTCAAGTACAAGATTTCATAAAGCATTAGTGTACAAGTCATAAATGCACTATATCCAAATTAGCCGTTTTAAACTCCGTTTTCATTAAATTTCTTCATTCACCCACTTATGTACAAGCTACTAATACTATTCTACAATGGGTAATAACCTAATTATTCTATTCATAAGCCTTTACACCTTTTTCTATCAAACCCTAATTCACAACCTAAACCCTAAAACAAAGCTGATTCTAACCAATGCCAAGTTTCTCATTTTTATCCATTTTTAAACCTAACCAACTCTCAAATAGTTTTACTAAACTTAATTTATAACTTATAATCATTTTCAACATAATTTCATCATTCGTCTTCAATTACCACAAGAAATATATCATGAATCCCTAATTGTGATTTTGGCCCCGTTTATATTTTTAGACCAATTCATTCTAAGTAAGCAACCAAGAGTCGTTGTAAACCCATTAAAATGAGTTTTCAAACTTTTATCCATCATTAAACCATCCTTGCTTCAACAATGTACGAGAATTACAAAGTTAGAAACCCTAAAAGCCTTATATGAAACCCTAATTCAGTCGGCTTATTCTTTCATTTTCAACCCATTTTAACTATAAAAAACCAATGTTCAAACTTCCATGGATAATACTTTTTTAAGTCTTGGGATCCGTTTCCTATCATTCTAATCAAGAGTATGCAATATATAAACCAAGAAAGTCAAGGAAAACACTAAAAGTGCCCTAATCAAATACCCGTTGACTCATTTCTTCAATTCTAATACGTTTTACTCCCAATACATTTGATAATATTTGTTATTACTTCCTATATCAGACCTTGGTATATATTTTCAACTATCCTTAATCAAGTACCATCATGATATAAAAGCTGAATCAATTGTGAAAACATAGTCGAACCCCAAAACAGCCACATACCCCTTTCACCATCATTTTTGACCCATTTTAACATTTCCAAGTGAAAATCAATTCTTTTGTGAACCTCTTCTAGAAAACCCTTAAGCAGGTTACACCTACTTAGACCATTTCTTGGTTAATAAATGATGGCACATCGTCACTCTCGTTTGCTAGAAACTGCCGCGGCTGATGTACCACCACAAATACACCCGTCTAGTTGATTTCTTGCAACTTGACTCTTCCAAATCAGCCCTAGCTTCAACACATATGTACTAGACCTGCCAAGTGTATCACATCAGATTCATGAGCTGCATTACCTCACTTGATCGCAAACTTGTGTAAATAGACGTTGTTACCTTCACGTCAATTTATCCCCCACTTCTTTTCTCATACCCATTATAGCAACTATCCTTTGCTCCCTTATGATCCTAGGATATTAAAAGAAGTCTAAGAAAGCGAATCTTTGAAGATTTGATGCCCGGGAACCAAGATACAAGCGTACGAGTGGAAATTATACCCGAAATGACCCATTTCCACCATTTTTGATCCTTGAAGCTCAAACCAGGTTGTGAAATGTTCTACTTCTGAATACAGCTGTATTAATGTTATATGAGTCCTAAATTTACTCTTGTTAAAGTTTCATAACTAATTTCATGATCATTTTTCTCCATTTTGATCAAATCGTTTCACCGAAACATAATTTTCGCGTTTTCCTTAAAAATAACTGTTATAATGATTATATAGTGTTATAATCTATCTTAGCAGCTTAAATCATGTAAAAATAACCACTTTAGTGATTAATGATGGACTTGATACTTAAAACCGCGCGTTTAAGTTTTTTTAAAACCTATTTGAACTGTTTTAATTCCTGCGCTTAAACGAACCTTATATTTAAATGCGTTGTGTTAAACTTCCATATTTTAGTCTTATTATAACTTCTATATGTATATTGAAATGTTAATAGCTTGATGGCAATTTTGGACATGTTTGTAATTATAATCAATGCAAGGGGTATATATCGTAAACTTTCGGAAAACTTTAACTAAAAGAAAGATAAAAAAGACTATAAATGCCATTTACCAAAGATATAAAATACAGGGGTTTATTATGTCACTTCTGTTATTTCAAGTTTATTGGCATATCTTCAAAGTTGAGGGACCAAAGTGTAAAAGTGCATAACTACAAGGACTTATTTTGCAACTTTTTAAACCAGGGTAACTAAAATGTAACATTTTGAAAAAGTATAAAAATTCATGTCAAAACATTATCCAGCATAATTTAATTATGCTTCTCGTGCTTAACACATTCTAGTATATTGATCAAAACGTTTAAAATCGATTATATAATATCAACTATACTAGGGAGCTTCATTTAAGGATTTTCATATTGGTAGCTCCTCAAACGTTTTACTGGAATGACTTCTGAATTATGATGACCCGAACGTGATTACAATAATTCCAAATCTTCACTCAAAACTCATAACTCTTAAAACTAAAGTTCTAGAGTACAATCTTCCTAAGACTCAACATATTTACTCAGGTTGCGTGACGTGGCTGTTTATTATCATTTTGCTATATCAACCTTCCCCGGTTAAGATTGTGATAAGGTCGTCAGCTTTCATTTTGGAATATTTATTACATCTACAATTAGGTGTAGTCAGATCCTGCCTTACCTTTTTTACATGTTTTTATAAAACGTGTGGGGATACATGCTTGTTACAAACTCTTTTACATACTCGTTTATCTTATAACAATGTGATTACTTTTCAAAGACTTATACATGCTTAAACCAGGAATACAAGTGTTTTTACAAGTTATATGCTATCCTGATACACTATTACAGCTACTGTCTAAGTTACATTATGCCAAAAGTCCCTCATTATCATGGACCATTAATCACTTTCGGGTGAACGCGAATATTGTGGATAGATCTATCAGGATTGACGAATCCTGTTTGTGTTAGCCGGATAGGTAACCAAACACACTATATTTAAATTTCATAGGTATATGGCAATTACCTACACCGAGGGCCATTATCTCTTCTTATATATTATTCATCTAGTTTGTGTATATATATACATAGTCAGTTTGTGTGCCATTGAGCTTACAACAGACTATACTATACAGACAGACCAAACAGACCATACAAGACAATAACGGCAGAATACACGTTACTATGATAATTGCATTTGTTGGCAATTATTACAAATAAACGGGTATTTATATAACGTGACCAAGATTAATAACTATTAATTTCAGAATATTGTGTTTGTACAATTATTACATCCTGACTTGTATTCAAACTGTTTATCAAACTATGGAACTTCCTCAACCTTTGTGTTGACGTTTTAGCATGTTTATATCAGTTTATTAAGCAATATAGGCACGGAGTGGCATGGAATGAAGATGGCTAAAACTTGTTATCATTCACATTGTATGTAACTAGATTTTAGGACCTGCCTTTGTAAAAATCTGATTTGAAATGAATGATAAACCTATCGTTTGAATAAAGTATCTTTTGGTCATTTTCTATGTATGATTGTTGTATCATGAAGTAATACCAGATTAGCTTTTGTGTATATTGTAAAAATCGAGGTGTTACATAAAGGGCATTAAGATTCAAGGACCATTTGGTGTAATTTGGAAACTTGGGGGCTAGATTTTACTTAGGTTTTTGTGGTTTGGACTGAGTTGACTAGATTTGAATGGTTGACTTTTTGACTTTGGGTTTTTTTAATCCCCGGCTTCTTTTTGTTGCTCTTCCGTTTCTCCGCTGTCCGTGTTTGCCAGTTTTTTGACGGTTTTCTTGGATTTTTGTCTTATCTCGTATGCACACACAATACGCAAAAACAGTTACCTATGCTATTTTATGTGTGTTTATTGGTCATTAGGTGTATTTTTGTGTTAACGGATATGTTTATTTTACACTTATCAATAATCTTGCTTTAATGTTAGCCCCTGAATCTGACGAAACGATTCGTCTTGACAAAGAAAGTCGATCAAAATTAAGTGATTTAATCAGACATTTTGATTATGACCAGTTGAATAATCTTTATGATTTGTTTGTTTCCAACAACGGGAAAAGTCGCCTGAACAAACACTTATTTTCCAAAATCAAAGTGAGCATACATCTTTAATAATGAAATTTCCAAAGAGTCTTTTGTAAACAAAACAACCTTTGTTAGGAAATCGAAATGGGATGAATCCATTCCTTAGGGATCAAAAGTGTAATAGCTCTAAGATACTTTTCAAGATTAAAAAGACGGGTTGACATGATTTTTGATGGAGTGGGAACGCTGCAAACAAACAATCGCTAAAAGAAAATTTTTGTGTAAACATAGATCCTTTCATTCAAAACACAATCAAAGGAAATTTTTGCCCCCAAATTAAAAGAATCAATGCGGACTTAGAAAAATTTCACTTGTGTTTGAACGAGGAAATAGTTGCTGATTTGAGATACTTTAATTTTTGAACATGAAGTAGGACACTCTCATCTCAACTGGAAACTCAAAAAACCAGTTTTCGAATGAAAAATCGATCAGATTCAAGGGAATATTACTATGCTGATCACATGAATGCAATACTTGGTGTGTACACTGATATGATGAAGTTACTAATTTGCAATGTGATTATCAGGAAACTTTGGGAAAATGTGAACGTCTTGAAAAAGAACTTTCAAAAAGTAGAACAATGTCAAAGTGTTTTGAAGCACTTCAGAAACATGCGATTAATTTTGAACTTGATTTACAATAATGTAAAGAAAAGATAAAAAATGGTAAATCTTTCAAAGACAATCAGTCAAAGTTATTTCTGAAAGAACGTGAACAATACTTTGAAATTCAAGACTTGAAAGCTCAATTACACAGGTCAAAGAATTGCATAAGTGAGTTGAAGAAACTCATTGAAACGATGAAAGGAAAATCTATGGAAACTAAGTTTGAAAAATCATCAGTTATTCGACAACTGAATGCTTTTAAAAGTCAGAGACAATCAATTTTAGGAAAACCGGCTATTTTTTCAGATTCTCTTGAAAAGAAAGATTTTTCAAAGTCAAAGCCAGTTACCAAAAATAATGTGTCAAATGATTTTTCAAAACCAGTCACTGAAGATTTTGCCTTAGATATATAAAGTCAATCTTAAAAGGGACCACAAATGTGACTTGCCTCCAGAAATTGTATAAGTTCAACAGAGCTAATCAAACTAGAATACCATAGTTGCCTCAAGATATTAGGAAAACTAACAAACAAGTGTCCTTTTCTACAGGAGTAATTCCCACTACTAGTGTTAGCAGACTACAACTTAAGGGCAATCGAATGGGAGATAGAGTCTTGCCAAACAATAGTCAAGGGAAGAAGCAAATAGAAGACCACCGTAGGAATTTTAAGTTTTCAAATAATAAAACGTTTGTAACTGCGTGTAATGACAGTTTGAATGCTAAGACCTTGAATGTTAACTTTGTTTGTGTCACTTGTGGAAAATGTGTGCTGAATGACAATCATGATATGTGTGTTCTTCATTATATTAATGGCGTGAACTCTAGGACTAGACAACTAATTGTTGTGCCTATTAGTACTAGAGAACACACGCAAACTGTGAACCAATCTGTTGCAACATCCTATAAGAAAACAGTTGCAACAAACTCCACTGTCAAGAAACCTAGAAACATAATTAGGAAGATATATGAGATGTTATTATGGACATGCAGTTGGTGGTACCCTAAGTTTACACCACCCGAATACAAATGGAAACCAAAGTCAACAATAGGAAATGTCAACCTAAATGCTAGTATGCCTCTAGGAAATGAATCTAGAAATGCTAATATTTTGGAACACATGACTCCTAGGTGTTCCACTCTATCTAATACTACATTGTCTTCTAATTCTTTTGCAGCTCGTGAGATGTTTATTCAGAGTCGACTCTAGGGGCTCAAAGCACATACCGGAAACCTCAAAACTTCTAAATGATTTGTGGAGAAAATTTCTGGGCACCGGTGAAGTTTGAAATGTTCATTTGCTCGATTTTTGGTTATCGAGATTTGGTTCAAGGATCTATCACTATCAAACGGGTTTATTACGTCGAATGGCTTAATCATAATTTATTCTCCGTGGGTCAATTCTGTGATGCGGATTTGGAAGTTGCTTTTTGGAAGTCTACATGTTATATCCGTGATTTGAAGGTATATGATCTTTCACAGGTTCTCGGGGTACATTTGTATTCAATTACTCTTAAGACACAACATCTTCCCAATCCAAGTTTGCTTAATGGCCAATGCACATATTCAAGCATGGTTATGGCAGCCGTCTCCTCTCATCTAAAAACATTGTACACATCAACTTGCTTCGAAGTTTAATATTGTCACTGGCTTCTCAAAATTAAATTCGTCAAAGATCATATTTGCTTCTTCTGTGAGTTGGGAAAATGTAAAAGGAAAGGTCTTTTCACACTAAGATCCCGAGTTCAAAGTGGTTAAAAGTTCTATAGATGGACTATGTGTTCTATACGGGTAGAAGCATTATGGAAACGAAATTTATGTTATTCCGTAATTGTTGAGGACTACTCTAGATTCATTAGACTCACTTCTTAAGGTCAAAGACGAAACACCTGTAGTTTCTTGATTTCCTCACACTTGTATATAGGGAAATTCATGGGCTACGTTAGAAACAGTTCGAAACTGCAAAAGGTCAAAAATTTCTAATAAAAACTCTTCATGCATACTTTGCAAAAGAGGGTATAAGACACGAAACGTAACTTGCTCGACCAGTTGACAAAACGGCATTGACAAAAGACGGAAACCGTATCTTGTTAAGGTGATCGACAATTTCTAAAGCGCGCTAAAGTTCCCTTGTTCTTTAGGCTAAGCCAATTACAACAGAAATTTTACACAGAACGTTCATAGTAATTCTGAACATGAGAAAATACCTTACCACATCATCAATGGTCGAAAATCGTCTGTTAAGGTCTTTCATATTTTTGGCTCTCTTTGCTACATCGTCAAAGATGGTGAAAATCTTAATAAAATAAAAGAATAGGGTGATGCATGTATTTTTGTAGGGTATTCTACTCAGTCAAGAGATTTAAGAGGTATTTACAAGAGAAAACAAGAGTTGATATTTTGAAACAATTCATGTTAACTTTGACGGAATTGCTCAAATGGTGTAGATCACGTCATTTCTGATCCCATTCACATGTACGGAATACGGTACTTGACGAGACAGTTTATTCCGATACCAAAGTCAAAGAAAATGTTCATCAAGCAGCTGAGATAATAACAACGTCAAATGAGTTGGATTTGCTATTTAGTCCGATGTTCGATGCATTACTCAATGGAACTACTCTAGTTGTGTCAATGTCTTCCGTTGTATATGCTGCTGATGCTCCTGACAAACGTCAACATCATAACACAACTCACACTTTTATAACAACCATTGTTGCAAATCCACCTCCATTGAACATTCATACAACACCTCAAACTACAAATCAAGCACCAACTTAAGAACTAACTGTCACTGCCCCTAAGAACATTATTCAAGCACAAACCAATACCAAATGTGCACAAGTTGACAACGATGAATTTATCAACATCTTTAGTACACCGGTACAAGAACGATGGGAGACATCGTCTCGTTATGTTGATTTGTCAAACATGCATACATTCTATCAACACCATCCTTCTGGACAACGTTGGACAAAAGATCACCTGTTAGAACAAGTCATTGGAAATCCTTCTCAATTAATTAGAACAAGACGTCAGCTAGAAACAGATAGCTCGTTGTGTATGTGGAATCACCGTAAGTCGAACCGAACCAAAGAACATTAAAGAAGCCATGGCTGATTCTGCATGGATTGAATCGATGCAGGAAGAACTTCACCAGTTTGATCGATTAGATATATAGGAATAGTCGACAGACCACTTTGCAAAAATGTCATTAACTTGAAGTGGCTCTGGAAAAACAAATGTAATGAGGAAAATACTGTTATTCGTAACAAATCTCGTCTTGTAGCCAAGGGATATGCTCAAAAGGAAGGAATTGATTTTGAAGAGTCATTTGCACTAGTTGCTCGGTTGGAAGCTGTCCGGTTGTTCATTGCGTACGCTGCACACAAATCATTTACATTATACCAGATGGACATGAAAACAACATTTCTTTACGGACCTCTGAAGGAAGAAGTGTACGTAAACCAGCACATGGATTTGTTGACCATATCATCTGACCCAAGTTTACTGTCTCAACGAAAGCTTTATATGGCCTAAAACAAAGCACCAAGGAGCGTGGTATGATGAACTCTCCAACTTCTTGGTATCCAAAGGATTTCTTAAAGGTTTCTATTGATCAACTTTGTTCATAACTAAACATGCGGGAAGACATATTGCTTGTGCAAATGTTCATTGATGATATCAATTTTTGGTTTACGAACCCAAAACTTTCAAATCGATTTGAAAAATAATGCGACAACAAGTTTGTAATGTCTATGATGGGGGAGATAACAATTCTTTTAAGGAATTAGATCCATAAATCCCCCTCATGGAAATCTTTATAAACCAAGTAGTATGCTAGAGATACTTAAAAATGCTATGTATGACCTCATGTGATAGCATCGGTACACAATGGTACAAAAACACCTAGATGTGGATATGAGTGATACTCTGGTGAGACAAATGAAATATCCATAGTATGGTTAGAGCACTATGTACCTAATCAGAGTAGACAGATGTTTTATATGCAAATGGTATTATTGTGCTCGTTATCAAGCGAACCGGACTGAGAAAATTCACTATGGTTAAGGGATCTTTCGGTACCCTTAAAGATTCCATAACATGGGTCTTTGGTATCGAAGGACACCGCTTTCGAACTACTAGCTTTTTAGATTCGGATCCACGCGTGCAGTCTCGATGTCCGTAAGAGCACATTGGTGGCATAAATTCATAGGTGGTGATAAGTTTAGTTGTTGATTCCTTCAAAAAAGCAGGGATGCACTTAATGTTTTAGCAGTATCTGAGTATGTGTTTTATCTGTGTGTGTGCTCAAGTTCTATGGTTGAGAACTCAGCTAACAGATTATGGCTTTCAACTTTGATAAATACCTATGTATGTGGATTCAAAGGCAGCCTAGCCATCTCGTGCAATCCAGTCCAATTCCGTACCAAGCACTCGATGTCAGATATCACTTCATAAAGGAAACACGGGTTGAAAAGGGTATTATTGAATATTCTTGTCAGAAGAATATGGGGACCTGGTTTATAAAGCTTGTCGTGAAGATAGGTTTAAAGTATCTTGTCAGACGACTCGGTTGAGATGTTTGACTCCAGATGAACTGGAGGTTCTGGAAAATGAATTTGCTTGATCTATCAAACATCAACTTGTGAATATTTTTTCTTCTGTATTTATTTTTGATTTATAAAATTTTTGAAAAAGAAAATACAAAAATATAAAAACAACAAAAAGAAAATAGAAAAATATAAAATCTAGAAAAACAAAATATAAAATCAGAAAATTTCAAAATACAAAAAGGGAAAGTTCTGAATGTCTATTGAAATCGATAACATTTACGTACCTAGAAATGTTGTCTAATTGTCAGGGTGTGTAAATGAAGCTTTGAGCAAGAGTTTCAAATGTTCAAAACATGGTCATTTCTAAATTTTTCACAATGACTTATTGACATTTCTGTGATAACTCTGACCCGGAAAGTAATAGGTAGGTCGCTTCAGGATCTTTCTTTCTAAAATATAGAAGAGAAGTCTTCTATCATGTGTTTTTAAAAATCGTTGAACACAATTTTCAAAAAAAAATAATAATAATTTGAATGTCAAATTGTCTACAATATACTTTGTGGTATTTTTCCATAAAAAGTGGTATTTGTTTAAATTGTGTGATCAACACTCCCTTCCCCGAATAAGTTTTAAAGAATTGTAGTTAGGAGAATGTCAATTTATGTGAATCAATTTCTGAGGGGGAGCTTTTTAATACAAAGCCTTTTAATGTGTTGGGTACATCTCACAAATGTCAATTTTATGTATCCAAACACATTTTGTAAAATTAAAATGTTGAAACTTAATGTCAATTAATAGTATACACTGTTCACTAAGGCATCTCACTCCGTCTTCAACATTTTGTGGTGACATATCAATTTTTCATTCCAATGTCAAGTTTTAATAAATATTGGTATCCCACATATACTGTTGAATGGGAGCTATCTGGAAAATGAATTCATGCAATATCGTGGTATAATTTTTCTCCTCGTGGAATTTTTCATGTCAAATTTTTAATCTAATTGGTATTTCATAATTACTAAGTGTAATTTATTATTAAAAATTACTGGGGAGAAAAATGTCATAAAATTAATGATATAGAGGAATGTAATACTTTATGGACTCTAAGTGCAACTCTTTCCATTCTTGTGCTAAATAATTTCGAATCTCGCAGCACTGGTTGTAGGGGGAGTATTTCAAAATTGTCAGAAAAAAGGTTTTTAAGGGTTCGATCTCTATACCAACATCCAATTATCTCAAGACGTCGCATGAAGTCTTAGGTGGTTAAGGTTAGGTATAAGTTATGAACAACAGATCGGAGGGATCTACCCAAGGACAATCCATAGTTAGAAATAGTAGTCCTTAGGTATGATTGAAGATGAATGAGAATAAGGGAAAAATACCGACTAAGATTGAGCTAACACTGGAACAATCTGAAGAATACTAGTAATCTTTGATATTATACAAGAACTAAAGAGAGAAGTGGGTTGGAAAGTTTCTAGAGAGAGAAAGTAACATGGAATGGAAGATAATAATAATATGTGTGAAATGAGAAATGAAACAACCAACCACCCTCTCCAAGGCATGGAGAGGGTATATATTCTACATACATGGCCGGCCATGGGCCTTAACGGGCTTTCAATGGGCCTTGGGCCAGACTAGCTTACATAGATAATCATATAACAATAGGGGCATAAGAATATTTACTAACTTGGATGTGACCGTTACTTTTTGTTTCCAACAATCTTCCCCCAGGGAGATCACTCCATTTTACAAATTTTAATCTAGCATAACTTGCTATATCTCTTAGTCTTAGCTCGTAAAATTGATTTTATTGTGAATCATGTTGTAGTAATTTTAACTTAGCTCATGCTTGTTCCTTTATCTTTACTTGTAATTGGAGATGTGATCTTGGACTGTGAGATCATCTACAAGCATAATCTCGGGTTTGCCATATTGTGATCTTTGTCATCTTGTGATCTTGTAATTTGGGAGCTGACATGCTCATAACCATTCTTGATTTTTTGGACTTGGAATGCTTTAGTGTTACATCTTTCTTGAAATTCTTTAACTGTAAACACTTCATCACTTCGAGAAAGCGTTCGGTATTTAGAGTGACCGGGTAACTTCTTTGAACTTTTTGACTTTAAAACTTCGTCACTCAAGAAGACGTACGGTATCAGAGTAGCGGGAAGTCTTGAAACTTATACTTAAGCTTTCATGATGTCTTTATGTTTGTCGGTCGGGTATGAGCATGTGGTTATGAATCTTGTAAGTCAGCTGGAATCAGGTACCGTCACCACCATCTTTAAGTATCCTGCATTAAAACAGTAAGCAATAAAGAGGGGGGACGAATATGGGGGGCCCCCCCCGGGGGGGCGCTTGTCATTCGCCCGTGTTTGGTTGGAGTAACCTTCGAATCTGTGAGGATCGACTTGTGATCAGGTAGATTCAATTTAAGAAGAATCTCCTTGACAGGATGTAACACCCCCATTTTACATATAAGCGGAAGCTAATTAGGTATTACTTTTAAGGTACAACAGTTTATAATCATAGAAAGAATAAAATAGAGTATTTTTGAAAATTAAAGTTATCATTCATTATTTCTTCAGAGTTTTTACAAATGAGAGGTTCCCAAAATCTATACAATAAAGTTTGAATGATAACGTTTTTTATTCGTCATGTCCTCGCCACTCCGTGCCATTAGTTACCTGAGATAAAACATGCTAAAAAGTCAACACAAAAGTTGAGATGAATCTATAGGTTTTAAGTAAATGTATTTGAATGCAAATGCGATATTGGGCTTCATTATATTTACACCCGTATTGAAAACAATTTATTTTTTGCCATATTGCTAGATTCGAAGGCCTTAGGGTACTGGTGTTCGTTATAGCCCTGCGAGTACCTTTTCCAAAATACCCGTGTGATTTCTAATGATGTGCAATTGGTTACTCGTAACTGGCGTACCACCAAGGGGAGGTCCAGCCCAAATATACTCTATTAATACATTCAGCGCTTACACGGGAGTAATACGGTTCATGATTATGGGGACTTAAAGGCAAAGCAGTTACTTAGGCAATAGTAAATTGAAATAACATACAAAAATAGTTGCATTCATGTTTATAACATGTATCCCCCACGCGGGTTTATAAAAAGATTGAAATGCGAGGCTATGAACTCACCTGAATGGTTATAGGGAAATTGATAGCAATGTATATGAAATAAATAGTAACGGCTTCGTCACAGGCAACATGTGAATATATGCTAAGTCTTAGTTTGATTGAATATGTAATTTTTGAATATTGATGTTGATTTTGATATAAAGATTATCATAACACCGCTCGGGCCATCATAATTCAGAAGTCACTCGGTAAACGTTTGAGGAGCTAGGGCACTTTAAATCGTAAACCCAACAACTCAGTCAAAATGTAATACCAAGATCAAACTCCTTAATATGAAGCTCCCTAGTATTGTGGTATGATATGAATCCGGGACATGATTTTTGAAAGCACATGTTGTGAATGTATATTGTTATAACATAAGCAGTTTTACGAATTTTATTCAATATCTGGAATTGTTAAGCACGTCAAGTGTTAATCTATAAGTTATGTTTGGTAATGTTTTGAATGTGTTTTTATACTTTTTCAAAATGTTACATTTTAGACCCTTGAGTTTGAAAAGTGGCAGAATATACCCTTGGAGTTTGCACTTTTACGACTTTGGTCCCTTAAGTTTAAAAGATATACCAAGTAAACCTTGTACTTTAAAAAGTGACATATAGGACCATTGTAGTTTAATTGATAAAACGACACTTTTAGTTCTTTTAGTTATAAGTTTCTATAAAGTTACGATATAATCCCTTGTTAGATAATTTTTCAAAAACATGTCCATTTGCCATGACAGCTTATTATTAACATTTCAATTGACATGTATAAGTTATAATAACTAAAATATGAAATTTAACACAACGCAAGTTTAAATTACGATACGGTTAAGCTAGGAAGCAAACTGGTCATATTTGGGTTTTCATATGAAAACGCGCGTGTTTTAAGCTCAACATGCTTTCTTGACTTATCAAGCAATTATTTTAAGTGTTAGTTAAGCGTGATTGGGATAGATTATAACAAATAGTTTACAGTTAGTTATAGATTAGGCAAAAAAAATATGAAATTAGGGTTTTCATGTGTCGGTTTGGATCAAAAACGGTATTAACAACATAGGCTTTTGAGTTCAAAGCTTCATATTATTATGATTTTAGCATGATATATGAAAATTATAAGGGGTATGAATGTAAATATAAGCTTAGAGAACTGGTCTTGAGCTTTATAGCTTGAAATGGGTCGGAATCGGACTTTTTAGGCTTCAAATGCTTAGAATAACGACTTGGGGCTTCGTTTATGGTTTCTTTTGCTTCCTTTTCTGAACTTGAGCCACGTATTAAGACTCTTTTGGAATCTATTAGAGCAAATGATTGCTTCTATGTAAGGATTATAGAGGAGGAAGTGGGGGATGAAGAAAAATGAAGTGTTATGGCTCCTATTTATAGTCGAACCACCCTTAAGGCTCAAGGTAAGCTTGTAATCTGAGATGGGACATGTGTATAAGCTAGGTAGGGATGTGGAGAAGCTAGTGTATGAGTTGTATAAGCTAGGAAGTAGCTTTGGTGAGTTGGTTTTGGTCTTGGTATGCCGTAGGTACAAAAGAAGAAACAAGAGCACATGTGATCAATTTTATATAATAAAGGATGAAGATATTTGAAGAGAGGTGCTTGTAAGCAGCTAGGGAGGTAAGGTGCTTAGTCATTGAGGTGCTTGTTTGCAATATAGAACTTTAAAATGGGTTAAAATGTGAAAAAGGGGTATACGGGTCCAATTAGGGCTCATAAGAGTTCGAATTGAGTTTTCTAGCTTGTAATTCGTGTACATTTGATTAAGAATGATAGGTTACTGATCCTAAGACTTATATTAAGGATTATAATCAAAAGTTGATAGGTGGTTTGGGTTAAAATGGGTAGAAAATGAGTAAACGGGTCAAAAGTTCCAATTAGGGCACAATTAGGGTTTTCTAGATTTATTTCTTGTACATTGTTGTTAATATGGTGAAATAATGATGGAATGTTTGTTTATGTTGTAATTTTTTTAATAATAACTTATTTGAGAGTTGTTTGGGTTACCAGTGGTTTATAAAATCAATAAGAGTCATGATTTAGAAACTAGCTCGGTTTAGGTTTTGAATAAGGGTTTTGAGTGTGAAATGATGTATGAAAGTTATGAATAGATTATTTAGCGTTTAAAAATTGTTTATTGACGTGTAGTAGCTTGTAACAAGTCGGTGGTGAGAGATGAAAACGGAGGTAAAACGACTATTTTGGAGATCATGCTTATGTGGGTATATTAAGCTTTTAAGGACTTGTACTTTGATTTGAAGAGATTTTATATTTCAATGAGATGTTATATTACTTGTACAGATGCTTATTAGTAGGTTGTGATTCCACTTTAGATGTCAACCTTCGTGGAATTAGGGGTTAATGGCATACGATAACGGTTTAAAGCCGTTTTGAACTATAGTTGGATTGGTACATTATAGAATAATGTACTTGTAAAAATGAATAATATGATATTGACTTGATATATTATGATGATTGACTGGAACATATATAAAGAGAGGATTGCAATATTTATTTGCCTGAGCCGTTAAAACTTTAGGTTATGCAAGAATGTTGTATATCGAGATATGGCAAAGTAAGTATGTAATAAAGCAAAAAAATTTCCTGAAAAAGGTGAGTTCAATATATTTGTAGTGTAATATCTAACTTAATAGTGGATATTTTACATTTATGAAATTTACGGGTGTTATAGTCCCCGTTTTTTACAGAAATCTATCCGAGATTTTAATTGAATTTCGAAGAGGATGATGAAAACGATGAGGATATTTAGCACGAATTTTATCTTCACGTTCCTATGTAAACTCTGGTCGCACTTTTAGAGTTTTATCGCACTTTGATTATAGGAATACGACTTCGCTTAAGTTGCTTGATTTCTGGATCCATATATTTCATGTCCTTCTTACAAAGTTGAGTTTTGTCGTCGAGTTAAGTTTCTTTTATTGGAATGAGAAAGATTCCATCTGATACAGATTTCTTGAGTATTAGAAAATGTGGATACTACTAAGCTTTTTAGGAAGCTCTAGTTTGTACGCCACTAGGTCAATTCATTCAAGAATTTTGAATGGTCCAATGTATCGGGGATTAAGCTTTCCTCGTTTTCCGAATCGAAAGATATCTTTGCAAGGTGATGCTTTCAATATAACACGATTGCCAACTTGAAGTTCTGAAGGCTTTTGCCTCACATTGGCGTAACTTCTTTGTCGATGCATCTTGCAAGTGTTGATGAATTTCTACGTCTTTTCAGTAGTTTCTTGAATTATTTCTGGTCTCGAGATTTAGCTGAATGCCGGAGTGATATCAAGAAATGATTATGAATTGTAAGAGAGTTGCAAATCATGTTGGATATAAATTTTGTAAATGAACAGATGATGACTAGATACTTAACCGTATGAAGGTAATAATGATAATAAGGAATTTCGCATGTGTGTGTGTGTGTGTGTGTGTGTAACTAAACTATGTTAGTACGACTGTAGATGATATAGAGTACCACTAATTTATACTTTGTAGCGAGATAACTCTCCACCCCGCACAGCCGCTCCTCTATATGATAATAAGAAATTGAGAATATATAAATACATAGTGTTAGAGGTTTTGTAATTCCTTATTTAATATGGAAAAAGCGTCTCATCCCTTTAATAAGCTTATTGTAAATCAATCCTATTTAGCATAAAAACATTACTAAAAATCTCTCTCTTCGCGCTTCGCCTCAACAAATAAAAATATAGAGTGTGAGTAATGAGACGTGTAAAATAGTATACCGATTCATAATCAGTTTTGCGAGACTTCGGCATACAATACCTCCCCTTATGAGTTATTTCAACAATTATATTAGATGTTCTGCGTTTTCTATTGTGGTGTGTAAGAAGAGTAGATAAGAATATCATTGATGAAACACTCATTAGGATATGTCTAAGTGTGGTTTTAAACACGCGCACACTCGCACTCGCAAGATGATAAGCTCTATAAATTCAGGATTTGTTAGTTTAATTAACACGCTACCATATTCATAGATTCTCATGAATCAGGTGTGTTAATCCACACTTAGAACAAATCCATAATAGTGTTCATCAATGATATTTCTTATCTACTTCTTAATAATCAAAGAAGACACGCCAGAAAATCTAAAAATAATTTGAAATTATCAGAAGGAGGAATTGTATGTCCGAATTCTCCAAACGTGATTTATGGATCGGTATCATTGTATTTAATGTCTCTTTATCCTTCTCATAGTATTTATCTTCTACCTATACGTTTTGATATCATGTTTTATGTTAAATTGGATGATTTATTAATCATCTTATTGAAATGAATTAGGCGCTTTTTATTTAAATAAGGAAATTATAAACCTATAAAAACTATGAATTTTTTTTTATATATTCTCAATTACATGGATTGGACGCCTCTTTGTCAATGGACAAATTTTAAAGTTGTGGGCTTAAGTATGGCATTAGTACAAACAAGTTTTTTTCAATTCGTTTGTACAAACAAATTCACTTATTATCATAATTTACCTTCATTACGGTTAAGTATTAGTCATCATATGTTCATTTACAAAATTTATATCCAACATGATTTGCAACTCTCTTACAATTAATAATCATGTCTGATATTACTCCGGCATTCAGCTAAATCTCTGGACCAGAAATAATTCAAGAAACTACTGAAAAGATCGTAGATAGAAATTCATAACACTTGCAAGATGCATCGACAAAGAAGTTACGCCAATGTGAGGCAAAGCCTTCAGAACTTCAAGTTGGCATCGTGTTATGTGAAAAACCATCACCTTGCAAAGTTATCTTTCGATTCGGAGAAATAACGAGGAAGCTTAATCCTCGATACATTGGACCATTTCAAATTTCTTGATGAAAATTGACCTTAGTGGCGTACAAACTAGAGCGCTCCTAAAAAGCTTAGTAGTATCCACATTTCTAATCTCAAGAAATGCTTATCCGATGAATCTGTTCATCATTCACCAATAAAAGAACTTTAACTCTGACGACAACTCTATTTGTATAAGGACCAGTGGAAATTATGGATCATGAAATTAAGCAACTTAAGCGAGTCGTTTATTACCTTATTCAAAGTGCGATAAAATCTCTAAACGTGCGACCAGGAGTTTACATTTGGAACGCGAAGTAATAAAATTTCATGCTAATTCTAATTGTTTTCAATCATCTCTTCGAAATTCAATTAAATCTCGGGATGAGATTTCTGTAAAAACGGGGGATATAAACAACCCGTCATTTATCATAAATGTAAAATTCCATCTATTAAGTTTGATTATGTCAAATCTATCAATTTTATATTGAACTCACCTTTTTAAGGGAACATTTTTTGCTTTATTAACATTATTACTTTGCAATATCTTCGATATATAAACATTGCTTGCTAAATAATAAAGTTAACGGGTAATGCAAATTACATATGGCAATCTTCTCTTTATATATGTCAAGCATTCATATAATATATCAAGGTTCTATTAATCATATTATCATTTTTACAAGTAATTTTTCTATAAATGTCCATTCGAAATAAGGTTATATCAAAAAGGGCTTTTACACCGTTTACCGTATGACTTATCCACTAATTCCACGAGGGTTGACATCTAAAGTGAATGCACAAGCTTACTAAGCATATGTAAAGTAATATAACATCTCATTTGAAATATAAAATCTCTTCAAATCAAAGTACAAGTCCTTAAAAGCTCAATATACAAGTCATTAAGTATTATCTCCAAAATAGTCGTTTTACCTCCGTTTTCATCTCTTCACCACCACTTGTGTACAAGATACTACACTCAATATACAATGTGTAAAAAATAACCCTAATTATTCTATTCATAAACTTTCATACATCTAGATTAACATTTTACACTCAAACCCTTATTCATAACCTAAACCGAACTGTTCTAAACTGACTCGTTTATTGATTTTTATCCACTGTAAACCCAAACAAACTCTCAAATAAGTTATAATTAAATAAATTACAACATTATCAATCACATTCCATCATTATTTCACCATATTGACAACAATGTACAAGAAAAAATTAGAAAACCTATTTGTGCCTAATTTGGGAACTTTGACCCGTTTACTCATTTTCTACCCGTTTTAACCCAAAACACCTATCAACTTCTTGATTTTTCTTTAATATAAGGTATTGTATCTGTAAAATCATATTAATCAAATGTACACGAATTACAAGCTAGAAAACTCAATTCGAACTCTTATGAGTCCTAATTGGACCTATATACCCCTTTTTCACATTTTAACCCATTTTAAAGTTCTATATTGCAAACAAGCACCTCAATGACTAAGCACCTTACCTCCCTAGCTGCTTACAAGCACCTTTCTTCAAATATCTTCATCCTTTATTATATAAAATTGATCACATGTGCTCTTGTTTCTTCTTTTGTACCTACGCATACCAAGACCAAAACCAACTCACCAAGCTACTTCCTAGTTATTACAACTCTTAACTAGCTTCTCCACACACAACTCCGCCCTGTATAACAACCCCCCAGTCTCCCCCTCACCACTCCCTAACGATTACAAGCTTAACTCTGACTTTAAGGTTGGTATCGACTATAATTGGAGCCATAACACTTCATTTTTTTAATCACCCACTTCCTCCTATAAACCTTCATAAATGAAATCCTTTCGACTCTATAGATCCTAAGAGGTCTTAATAAGGCTAAAGTTCAGAAAGGGAAGCAATAGAAAAGAACAATAAAGAGCCACAGTGTCGTACGTCTAGGCATTTGAAGCTAAACGTCCTGTGATTCCGAACCTATTTCTAAGTATAAGCTCAAGGACCAGGTTCTCTAAGCTTATATTCTACATTCCTCTTATAATTTTCTATGATAATGATAAACTAATAATATTAAGCTTTGAACTCAATAACCTATGGTGATTTTTACCTTTTTGATCCAAAACCGTACACTTGAAACCCTAATTTCATGTTTTTGCCTAATCTATAAGCTAAGCTTGTAAACTATTGTTATAATCTATCCCAATAAGCTTAACTAACCTTAAAATAATTGCTTTGATAAGTCATGAAAGAATTTGAGCTTAAACCGCGCGTTGTAATTGTAAAACACTTATATGACCAGTGTTGCTTCCTAGCTTACGGTATCGTTAATTTAAACTTGCGTTGTGTTAAATTTTCATTTTTAGTTTATGTTAACTTATAAATGCCAATTGAAATGTTAAAATAAGTGCATGGCAATTTGGACATGTTTGTAAAAAATTATCTATAAAAGGGTATATATCGCAACTTTTAGGGTGTACTTATAACTAAAAGAACTAAAGTGTCGTATTTATCAATAAGTTATAATACAAGGGTCTATTATGTCACTTTTTTAAAGTACAAGGTTTACTTGGTATATCTTTTAAACTTAAGGGACCAATGTCGTAAAAGTGCAAACTCAAGGGTTATTCTGCCACTTCAAATCAAGGGTCTAAAATGTAACATTGTGAAAAAGTATAAAAAAACACATTCAAAACATTACATACATAATTTAATTAACACTTGACGTGCTTAATTTTCAGATATTGAATAAAATTCTTAAAACTGCTTATGTTATAACTTTTATATTCATCATCGATGTAGCTTTCAATAATTCATGTACGGTTTCATATCTACCACACATACTAGGGAGCTTCATATTAAGGAGTTTGATCTGGTATTACTTTTGACTGAGTTGTTGGTGTTACGATTTAATGTGCCCTAGCTCTCAAAGTTTAACGAGTGATCTTCGAATTATTGATGGCCCGAGCGGTGTTATGATAAATCTTTATACAAAATCAACATCAATATTCAAAAATACATATTCAATCAAACTAAGTCTTAGCAGTTATTCACAGGTTTGCCTGTGCGAAGAGCCGTTACTATTTATTTCATATTCATTGCTATCAATTTTATATAAACCTTTAGTGTGATTCATAGCCTCGCATTTCAATCTTTTTTATAAAAACCGGTGGGGGTTTACATGTTATAACATGAATGCAACTTATATTTGTGTATGTTATTTCAATTTACGATTGACTAAGTAATGCTTTGGCCTTTAAGTCCCCATTAATCATGAACCGTTAATTTTCACTCTAGTAAGGCGAATGATGTGAATAGATATTATTTGGGTGGACTCCCGTTGGTGTACCCAGTTACGAGTAACCTTTGCACATAATTAGAATATCACACGGGTATTTTGGAAAAGGTACTCGCAGGGCTATAACGGATCACATACCCTAAGGCTTGGATTCATGAGTAATGGCATAATAAATATGTTTTCAATAAAAGGGTGTATATCATTGTAGCCCATTTCGCATTTGATCTCAAATTACATTACTTTAAAACCTATAGATTTCACTAAACCTTTGTGTTGACTTTTTAGCACTGGTTTTTATCTTAGGTAAAACTAATGGCACGGTAGTTAGTGGCGAGGACATGACGATGGAAAAAAACGTTATCATTCAAATTTATTGTATAGATTTTGGGAACTCTCGTTGTAAAAACTCTGAAGTAATAATGAATGATAACTTATTTTCAAAAATGACTCTTTTTTATTCGTTTTCTATGATTATGACTGTTGTACCTTGAAGTAATACCCTAGATTAGCTTCCGCTGTTATATGTAAAAAATGGTGGGTGTTTCTTTCCGTCAGCGAGATTTCTTCTTAAATTGAATTACCTGATACATGGTCGTATCCTCACAGATTCGAAGGTTACTCAACCAAAACATAGGGATGCGTAATGGACTAAGCATATTCGTCCCCTCTTTATTGCTAACTGTTTTAATGCAGGATTACTTTAAGGATGGTGGTGTACGGTACTGTTCCAGTGACTTACTATGATTCATAACACATGCTCATACTCCGACCGACAAACATAAAGGAATCATGAAAGCTTAAGTATAAGTTTCAAGACTTCCGATACTTGATACCTGTACGTATTTCTTGAAGTGACGAAGTTTTAAAGTATTTAAAAAATCAAGAATTTCAAGAGTTTCCGTCCACTCTAATTACCAATCGTCTTTTCGAAGTGATGAAGTGTTACAGTTTAAGTAACGATTTTCAAGAAGATGTAACACTAAAAGCTTTCCAAAGTCAAAAAATAAAGAATGGTATGGCTTTATGAGCCTGTCATGTCCAGAAAGTTACAAGATCACAAGAGGCAAAGTCACAAGATGGCAAACGAGATTATGCTTGGTTTGATGATCTCACAGTGCTCTAGAATTCCATCTCCACTTACAAGTAAAGCATAAAGAACAAGTTGAGCTAAAGTTAAAGATTACTACATATTCACAAGAGAAAGTCAAGTTTACGAGATGAACGGACTAAGAAGATATAGCATAGTATGCTAGATTAAAATTTTTGTAAAATGGAGTGTCTACTTGGGGGAGATGGTTGGAAACAAAAAAGTACGGTCACTTCCAGTTTGTAATAGTTTAGCCCGTAGTTTGTTTATATTCGTTAGTAAGCCTTGTCTGGCCCAAGGCCTGTGGAAAGCCCGTTAAGGCCCATGGCCAGCCATGTATGTAGAATATAGACCCTCTCCATGCCTTGGAGAGGGTGGTTGGTTGTTTCATTTATCATTTCACACATATTAGTATTATCTTCCATTCCATGTTACTTTCTCTCTCTAGAAACTTTCCAACCCACTTCTCTCTCTAGTTCTTGTATAATATCAAAGATTACTAGTTATTCTTCAGATTTGTTCCTTTTGTGTTAGCTCACAATTTAGTCGGTTATTTTTCCCTTATTTCATTCATCTTCATAATACCTAAGGACTACTATTTTTTCATATGGATTGTCCATTGGGTAGAGATCCCTACGATTCTGGTTGGGGTAGTCATAGGGGACCTTATACCTAACCTTACCATTATGACATCATCGACGTTCTGTGATTAATTGTGTTGTTGGGTTGGAGGATCGAACCTTAATAAAACCTTTTTTCTGAAATTTTGAAATATCCCTCCTACACATGTGCTGCGTGAGATTCGGAAATTTTTAGCATGGAAGGAAAGAGTTTGCATTAGAAGTCTTAAAAGAATAACATTCTTCGATATAATATTTTTAATGACATTTTTCCCCTTATTTAAATATATACACTTAGTATTTTGAATACCAATTGATTAATATTGACATGAAAAATTTCCACGAGGAGAAAAATTATACCACGATATTGCATGAAATTATTTTCCAGATAGCGACCCAGTCAACTGTATATGTGGGATCCAATTTTTATTAAAACTTGGCATTGGATGAAAAATTGATATGTCACCACAAATGTTGAAGAAGGAGTGAGTATGCCTTAAGTGGACACGTGTATACTATTAATTGTATTAAGTTTCACATTTTAATTTTTACAAAATGTGTTTGGATACTTAAAATTGACATTTTGTGAGATGTACCAACACATTAATAGGCTTTGTATTTAAAAAGCTCCCCCTCAGAAATTGATTCACATAAATGAATTCTCTTAATAACAATTCTTTTTAAACTTATTCGGGGAAGGGGAGGTTGATCACACAATTTAATTTAAACAACAATTCCACTTTTTATGGGAAAATTACCCAAAGTATATTGTAGCAATTTGGAAATTCAAATTAATATATTTTTTTTTGAAAATTGTGTTCAACGATTTTAAAAAAAAACGATAGAAGACTTCTCGTATATATTTTAGGAGAGTAGAAGCACTGAAGCGTACACTTACCCATTACTGTCGGGTCAGAGTTATGCACTGAAATGTGATTAGTAATTGTGAGAAAATTTTAGAAATGACAATGTTTTGAAAGCATTTGAAAACTCTTGCTCAAACTTATTTACCTCCCGTGTCAATGTGAATCAACATTCTAGGTACGTAAAATGTTATCGATTCAAGAGACAATGTCGGAGAGATTCTTTTTGGTTTTTTTTGAAATTTTTTGATTTTTATATTTGTTTTTCTAGATTTTATATTTTTCTTATTATTTTTTGTTGGTTTATATTTTTGTATTTTCTTTTTCAAAACATTTTTTAAATCAAAAAAGTCAGAAGAGAAAAAAATATTCACAAGTTGATGTTGGATAGGATCAAAGCAATCATATCAATTTTCCAGAACCCTCAGTTCATTGGAGTCAAAATCTCATACCGAGTCGTCTGACAAGATACTTAGACCTATTTTTCTCCGACAGGGTTTAGGTAAACAGGTCCCAGTATTCAGTTTCTGAAAAAGAATAATTCAATAATACCTTTTTCAAACCTTGTTCCTTTATGAAGTGAAGTGATATCTGACATCGATGTGCTTGGTACGGGAATGTTGGTCTGGATTGCACGAGATGGTTTGGCTGCCTTTTGAATCACAATACATAGTATTTTTATCAAAGTGAAAAGCCATAATTGTGTGCTGGAGTTCTCAACCATAGACTTGAGCACAACACACAGATAAAGACACATACTCAGCTTCTGCTAAAGACATTGAAGTGCAGTCCTGCTTTTTGGAAGATCAACTGACTAACTTATCACCACCTATGAATTGTATGCCACCAGATGTGCTCTTACGAGAATCGAGACAGCACGCGTGATCCGAATCTAAAAAAGCAGTTAGTTCGAAAGCGGTGTCCTTCGGATACCAAAGACCCATGTTAATGGAATCTTTAAGGTACCGAAAAATCCGCTTAACCATAGTGAGATGTTTCTCAGTCGGTTTCGCTTGATAACGAGCACAATAACATGTTGCATATATGAATATACTTTGGGGGGGTCTACTTGCTGTTTGGTTACATGAGTTGATTAACCATACTATGATATTTCATTTGGTCGACCAGAGTATCACTCATGTCAGCATCTAGGTGTTTTGTAGCCATTGGTGTACCGATGCTATCACATGAGGTCATACCATGCTTTTTAAGTATCTCTTGAGCATACTTAGCTTGGTTTATAAAGATTCCATGAGGGGATTGATGGATCTGAATTCCTAAAAAGAATTTTATCTCCCCCATCATAGACATTTCAAACTTGTTGTGCATTAGTTTTTCAAATCGTTTTGAAAGTTTTGGGTTCGTAGAACCAAAAATGATATCATCAATGTAAATTTGCACAAGCAATATGTCTTCCCATGTTTTGTTATGAACAAAAGTTGGATCAATAGAACATTTTTTGAATCCTTGGGGATACCAAGAAGTTGGAGTGTTCATTCATTCACGCTCTTGGTGCTTGTTTGAGGCCATTAATGCTTTCTTGAGACGGTAAAACTTGGTCAGGATGATCTGGGGCAAAAAATCCATGTGGCTGGTTTACGTACATTCTTCCTTCAGTAGGTCGTAAAGAAAATGTTGTTTTCTTTGTCCATTTGGATAATGTAAATGATCTTGTGTGCAGGTACGCAATGAACAACCGCGGACAGTTCCACGAGCAACTGTGCCAAATGTCTCTTCCGAAATCAATTCCTTCCTTGGAGCATATCCCTTGCTAAAAGACCGGATTTGTGACGAATATCAGTATTTTCTCATTACATTTGTTTTTTCCAGAGCCACTTCAAGTTAATGACATTTTTGCAAAGTGGTTGTCGACTAATTCCTATATATATAATCGATCAATCTGGTGAAGTTTCTTCCTGCATCGATCGATCCATGCAGAATCAGCATGGCTTCTTTAATGTTCTTTGGTTCGGTAGTCGATATACAGGTGAGTTCGAACATACAAATCTCGCTATCTGTTTCTAGTGCGGTCTTGGTTTCTAATTAATTGAGGAGGATTTCCAATGACTTGTTCTAACTGGTGATCTTTTTTCCACGTTGTCAGAAGGATGGTTGTTGATAGAATGTATGTTGTTTGACTAATCAACATCATAACGAGACTGATGTCTCCCCTCGTTCTTTGTACCGGTGTAATAAAGATGATGATTTAACATTCATCGTCGTCAACTTGTGCTCATTTGGTTATTGTTCGTTGTTTGTGATTGAATTAATTGTTCTTGGGGCAAGTAGTGACAGTTAGTTCTTATGTTGGTGCTTGATTTGTTGTTTGAGGTGTTGTATGAATTTCATGGTGGGGATTTGAAAACAATGGTGTTATTAAAAAGTGTGAGTTGTTTTATGATGTTGCGATTGTCAGGAGCAATCTGCAGCATATACAACGGACGGACATTGACACAACTAGAGTAGTTCCATTGAGTAATGCATCGAACATCGGACTAAATAGCAAATCCAACTCATTTGACGTTGTTATTATCTCAGCTGCTTGATGAACATTTTCTTGACTTTGTGGATCGGGACATAAACTGTCTCGTTCAAGTACCGTAGTCGTACATTGTGGAATGGGGTCAGAAATGACGTGATCTGACACCATTTGAGGCAATTCGTCAAAGTTAACATGAATTGTTTCAAATATCACTCTTGTTCTCTTGTTAAATACCTGTAAGTCTTGGAAAAATTTTTATGAAGTAGGAATACCCTACAAAAATACATGCATCACCCTATTCTTTTATTTTATTAAGATTTTCACCATCTTTGACGATGTAGCAAAGAGAGCCAAAAATATGAAAGACCTTAACAGACGATTTTCGACCATTGATGATGTGGTAAGGTATTTTCTCATGTCGAGGAATTACTAGTGAACGGTTCTGTGTAAAACATGCTGTTGTAATTGCTTTAGCCCAGAAGAACAAGGGAACTTTAGCGGCGCTTAGAATTGTTCGATCAGCCTTAACAAGAGTACGGTTCCGTCTTTTGACAATGCCGTTTTGTTCAGGTGTTCGAGCAGTTGACGTTTCGTGTCTTATACCCTCTTTTGCAAAGTATGCATGAAGAGTTTTATTGAGAAATTTTGTGCCTTTTTCAGTTCGAACTGTTCTAACTTGAGCATGAATTCCTCTTTAGACAAGTGTGAGGAAATCAATGAGAACTACAGGTGTTTCGTCTTTGGACCTTAAGAAGTGAGTCTAAGTGTATCTAGAGTAGTCATCAACAATTACGAGAACATATTTCTTTCCATTAATGCTTTCTACCCGTATAGGACCACATAGGTCCATCTATAGAACTTGTAACCATCTTTTGGAACTCGGGGTAGTCTTAGTGTGAAAAGACTTTCTTTTACCTTTCCCCAACTCACAAGAAGAACAAAGATGATCTTTGACGAATTTAATTTTGGAAGGCCAGTGACAATATTATACTTCGATAGCAAGTTGATGGTGTCAATGTTTAGATGAGAGAGACGGCCATGCCATAACCATGCTTGAGATGATGTTGCTTTGGCCATTAAGCAAATTGGATTGGGAGATGTTGTGTCTTGAAGAGTAATTGAATACAAATCTGTACCACGAGAACCTGTGAGAAGATCATTTACCTTCAAATCACGGATATAACATGTAGACTTCCAAAAAGCAACTTCCAAATCCGCATCACAGAATTGACCCACGGAGAATAAATTATGATTAAGCCATTCGACGTAATAAACCCGTTTGATAGTGATAGATCCTTGAACCAAATCTCGATAACCAAAAATCGGTGCAATTGATCATTTCCAAACTTCACCGTGCCCAGAAATTTCTCCACAAAATCAGTTAGAAGTTTGAGGTTTCCGGTCATGTGCTTTGAGCACCTAGAGTCGACGATGAATAGAATTATCTCTACGAGCTGCAAAAGAATTAGAAGACAATGTAGTATTAGATAGAGTGGAACACCTAGGAGTCATGTGTTCCAAAATATTAGCATTTCTAGATTCATTTCCTAGAGGCATACTAGCATTTAGGTTGACATTTCCTATTGTTGACTTTGGTTTCCATTTGTATCCGGGTGGTGTAAACTTAGGGTACCACCAACTGCATGTCTTACTAACTTGCTCATATATCTTCCTAATTATGTTTCTAGGTTTCTTGACAGTGGAGTTTGTTTTGCAAACTGTTTTCTTATAGGTTGTTGCAACAGATTGGTTCACAGTTTGCGTGTGTTCTCTAGTACTAATAGGCACAACAATTGGTTGTCTAGTCCTAGAGTTCACGCCATTAATATAATAAAGAACACGTATATCATGATTGTCATTCAGAACACATTTTCCACAAGTGACATAAACAAATTTAACATTTGAGGTCTTAGCATTCGAACTGTCATTACACGCAGTTACAAACGTTTTATTATTTGAAAACTTAAAATTCCTACGGTGGTCTTCTATTTGTTTTCTTCCCTTGACTATTGTTTGGCAAGACTTATTCTCCCATTCGATTTGCCCTTAAGGTTTCGTAGTTGCTAACATAGTGTGGGAAATTACTCTATAGATAAGGGACAATTGTTGTTAGTTTTTCTAATATCTTGAGGCAACTATGGTATTCTAGTTTGATTAGGGCTTCTTTTTGAACTTAGACTACATTTTGGAGCAATTCACATTTGTGTTCTTTAAGGTGACTTTATATTCTGAGGCAAAATTGTGCAGTGACTGGCTTTTGAAATAGTCATTTGACACATTATTTTGGTACTGACTTTGACTTTGAAAAAATCTTTCTTTGTCAAGGAGAATCTTGAATAAAATAGGTCGGGTTGGTTTTCCTAAACTGATTTTCTTGATTTTTAAATGGATTTCGGGTTGTCGTATAACTGATGGTTTTTCAAACTTAGTTTCCACAGATTTTCTTTTTATCTTTTCAATGAGTTCTTCAAATACATATTGCACTTACTTTTTGTCTTGTAATTGAGCTTCATGTCTTGTATTCAAAGTATTGTTCTGGTCTTTCAGAAAAACCTTTGACTGATTAGTCTTTGAAAGATTTGTCTATTTTATTTTCTTTTCGTTACATTGTTGTTAAAAATAAAAAAAAAAATTTCAAGTTCAAGATTAATCGCATGTTTCTGAAGTGATTCAAAACTCTTTGACATTGTTCTACTTTTTGAAAGTTCTTTTTCAAGACGTTACATTTTTTTCCAAAGTTTCCAGATAATCACATTGCAAATTAGTAACTTCATCCAGATCAGGTACACACCAATGTATGCATTCATTGTGATCAGCATAGTACTATTCCCATTGTAGTCGATCGATTTCATTCGAAACTGTGTTTTTTGGTTTCCAGTTGTATTGGAGGTCTCTTCATGTTCAAGAGAATTAAAGTATTAAATGCAACTATTTCCTGTTCAAAACATGTGAAATTTTTCTAAGTCCGCATTGATTCTTTTAATTTGGGGGCAAAAATTTCCTTTGATTGTGTTTTGAATGAAAGGATCTATGTTACCAAAATATGTTCTTTTAGCGATTGTTTGTTTGCAGCGTTCCACTCCATTTCAAGAAAAATCATGTCAACCCTCTTTTTAATCTTGAAAAGTTCTTTAGAGCTTTTACACTTTTGATCCTAAGGAATGGATTCATCCATTCGTTTTCCTAACAAAGTTGTTTGTTTACAAAAAGACTCTTTGGAAATTTCATTATTAGAAGATGTATGATCTCAATTTTGATGTTTGGAAATTAGTGTTGTTCAGGCGACCTTTACTTGTGGAACAAACAAATCATTAGATTATTCAATGGTCCTTAATCAAAATGTCTGATTTAAATCTCTTATTTGATCGCCTTTCTTTGTCAAAGACGAATGTTTCGTCAAGATTCAGGGGCTAATCATTTAAGCATGATATTGTAGTGTAAATAAAACATATCCGTTACACCAAAAATGACCTAAATGACAAAAACACACTGTAAAATAGAAAGAATACTTGTTTATGTTTTTGCGTTTTGTGTGTGCAGGTACGGTAAGACAAAATTCCGAAAGAAAACCGTCAAAAAACTGGCAATCACGGACACGAGGGAAAGGGAGAGCCAAAAGAAGCCGGGGATTAAAAAAACCAAAGTCAAAAAGTCAACCAATGGTCAAATCTCAGTCAACTCAGTCAAACCACAAAAACCTAAAGGTACAAATCTAGTCCCCCAAGTTTCCAAAGTTACACAAATGGTCCTTGAAGTCTTAATGGGCCCTTTATGTAACACCCTCATTTTTACAATATAGCAGCAGAAGCTAATCTGGGGGGATTACTTCAAAGAACAACAATCATATCTTAGAATAGAAAATGGGACCCAAAAAAGATAAGTTTATTCAACGTTATGTTATCATTCATTTCAAATCAGAGTTTTACAAAGGCAGGTCCTAAAATCTAGTTACATACAATGTGACATGAGAATCAAGTTTTAGCATCTTCATGTAATGCAACTCCGTGCCGTATTTTGATTAGATAACTGAGATTAAACATGCGAAAAAGTCAAACAAAGGTTGAGTGAAGTTCATATGTTTGATAAACAGTTTTGATTACAAGTTCGATGATGTAATAAATTGTACAAACACAATTATTAATGAAATGTTATTGTTTTTGATATTGGGGTTCACGTTTTATTACCCGTTATTTGTAATAATTGCAACGAATGCAATTATCATAGTACACCGTGTATTACTGCGTTATTGTCTTGTTTGGTCTGTTTGGTCTTGTCTGGTATAGTATAGTCTGGTCTAAGCTCATGGCACACAAACTGACTAGTGTATATATATACCCAAAATGATGTGATATATATATAGAGAGAGATAATGGCCCTCGGTGTAGGTAATTGCCACTTACCTTTGAAATTTAAATTTAGTGTGTTTGGTTACTTCCGGCTAACACAAACAGGATTCGTCAATCCCGATAGATCTATCCACAATATTTGCGTTCCGAAAAGTGATTAATGAGCTTGATAATGAGGGACTGTTTGCATAATGTAATTAGACGAAGTACGCGGTAATAGTGTATCAGGTAGCAATTATAACTTGTAAAAAATACTTGTATTCCTGGTTTAAGCATGTATAAGTCTTGGAAAAGTCTCACATTGTTATAGATAAACGAGTATTGTAAAAGAGTTTGTAACAAGCATGTATCCCCCTCACGGGTTTATAATAATGTAAATAAGTAAAAGGCGAGGTTATGACTTCACCTAATAGGTAGATGTAATAAATATTCCAAAATGAAAGCTGGCGACCTTATCACAATCTTAAACGGGGAATGATGATATAGTAAAATGATAATAAACAAGCAGTCACGCAAAACTCTGAGTTATATATGTGAGTCTTAGGAAGATTGTACTCTTAGAACTTTTGTTTTATGAGTTATGAGTTTGATTGTAGAGTTTGGGATTATTGTATCACGTTCGGGTCATCATATTCAGAAGTCATTCAGTAACGTTTGAGGACTGCTACAGATGATACTCCTTAATATGAAGCTCCCTAGTATTGTGATATGATATAATCGGTTTTAAGCGTTTTGATCAATATCTGGAAATGTTAAGCACGAGAAGCATTAATTAAAGTTATGTTGGATAATGTTTTGAGCATGATTTTATACTTTTTCAAAATGTTACATTTTAGACCCTGGGGTTTAAAAAGTTGCAAAATAGTCCTTGTAGTTTGCACTTTTTACGTGACTTTTGGTCCTTCAACTTTGAAAGATATACCAAGTAAACCTTGAAATTTAAAAAGTGACATAATAGACCCCTGTAGTTATAACTTTGGTAAAATGACATTTATAGTCCTTTTAGTTATAAGTTTCCGAAAGTTACGATATATACCCCTTGCTTACAAAACATGTCCAAATGGCCATGCAAGCTTAGTTTAACATTTTAATAGACATTATAGTTATATAATAAATATGAAGTTTTAACACAACGCAAGTTTAAATTAACGATTCGTTAAGCTAGGAAGCAAAACAGGTCAAATTAGGGTTTTAAAACGTAAACGCGCGGGTTTTAAGTTCAAATTCCTTCATTAATCAATAAAGTGGTTATTTTAACATTAGTTAAGCATGCTAGATAGTTATAAACAATATATAATCATTATAACATTTATTTATGAAAACGCGGAAAATTAGGGTTGCGTGTGTACGATTTTGGATCAAATGGGAAAATGAGCATGAATGAGTTATGAAACTTTAACAAGAGTTATATTTAGGATTCATATGAACATTATACAGCTGTAGTAGCAGAAGTAGAACATTCAAAACCTGGGTTTGAGCTTCAAGGATCAAAAATGGTGGAAATGGGTCATTTCGGGCAGTATTTCCACTTGTACGCCTTGTATCTTATTCCTGGGGCTTCAAATCTTCAGGGATTCACTTATTAGACCTTATTTAATGATCCTAGGATCATAAGGGAGCAAAGGATTGTTGCCTATAATGGGTATGAGATAAGAGAGTGGTCAGATGAGGAATGAAGTGAAGGTTTCTAGGTCTATTTACACTAGTTTGAGAATAAGGAGGTTTAAGGAAGCATCATGAATTGATGTGAGACACCTTGGATAGGTATAGACATGATGTGGTGAAGCTAGGGGCTGAGTTTGGATGAGTCATGGATGCTAGAAAGCAACTAGAAGGGTGTTTGTGGTGGTACTTCAGCCGCGGTTGTTTCTAGCAAAAGAGAGGTCATGTGCCTTCATTTTTTACCAAGAAATGGTCTAAGTAGGTGGGTAAGCTGCTTAAGGGTTTCTAGAAGAGGTTCACATAGAATTGTTTTCACTTGGAATGGTTTAA
Organism: Tanacetum coccineum; assembly: GCA_026074375.1. Classification (NCBI taxonomy): domain Eukaryota; kingdom Viridiplantae; phylum Streptophyta; class Magnoliopsida; order Asterales; family Asteraceae; genus Tanacetum; species Tanacetum coccineum. The sequence goes on from BQNB010000946.1 coordinate 139,866, forward strand.
AAATGGGCAAAATGATGGTGAAGGGGTTTGGCTGTTTTGGGGTTCGACTATGGTTTCACAAGTTTTCAAGCATCTTATTTCATGTGTACATCTTGATTAAGGTGGGTTAATATAATGTTGCATGGTCTGATATAGGAAGTATAAACAAATATTAGCAAATGTGTTTGGGTTTTAAACGGGATTAGAATTGAGATAAATGAGGTCTACGGGTTTGGATTATGGGCACGTTTAGGGTTTTCTTGACTTTCTTGTTAATTATATTGCAATACTCTGACTTAGGAATGATGGAATACGGATCCTAGGCTTAAAAAAGTATTATCAATGAAGTTTGTCATTGGTTTTAGTTAAAAATGGGTTGTGAAATTGAATGAATAAGCCGGTAGCTTGGAATTAGGGTTCATATACGGCTTTTAGGGCGGTGTTCTACACTTTGTAATTCTCCACATTGTTAGAAGGATGGTTTAATGATGGATAAAAGTTGTAAATGCATTTTAGGGGTTTACAAATGACTCTTGGTTGCTTAATTGAGAATGAGTTGGTTAAAAATGAGTAAGGTCGGCAAAATCACAATTAGGGTTTCATGGATTTATTTCTGTGTAATTGAAGTAGATTGATGAAATGATGTTTGAAAATAAAGATTTATCAATTTTATATAAATTATGGTTATTAAAATTATTTGAGAGTTGTTTAGGTTTATAATGATAAAAATGAAGATGAAACGTGTCATGGTTTAGAATCTAGCTTGGTTTTAGGGTTTAGGGTTTTGAATTAGGGTTTTGAGTGTAATAAATATGTGTGTGAAGGCTTATGAATAGAATAATTAGGGTTTACACATTGTAGAATGAGTATAGTAGCTTGTACATAAGTGGTGATGAAGAAATTAGAATGAAAACGGAGGTAAAACGGCTATTTTGGATATTATGCATTAATGACTTGTACACTATGCTTTGAATATAGAGCTTGTAATTGACGTGGCGGGTGTTTATATTTAAAAGAGATGTTATATTACTTGTATATATGCTTTAGTATCTTGTGCATTCACTTTAGATGTTAATCTTTCCATGAGATTAGGGTTTAGAGGTATACGATAACGGTTTAAAGCCCGTTTTGTAATAAACGTTGCGATTTTGGTACATTATAGGGAATATGTTCTTTGAATATGGATATGATGATATTGACTTGAAATATTGTGATGTTTGCTTGACATATATGAAGACAGGATGACATAGGTAGGTTGCGTGAGCTTGTCTACTTTAGTTATGCAAGTACATTGTTTACAAAGATTTTTGACATGCAAGTATATGTAATAAAACGAAAAATTCCCGTTTAATTGTTGATAATAGTAAAATAGGTTGATGATAAATTTGTGTTGTTATAGTCTCCACCTTACTGAAATCTCATCCATGATTTATTGAAAGGTTATAGTGAAATAGATGTTATGACTGGGCATGAATTTGATTATTATGTTTAGGAGAAAACACAATAACACATAAGTCAACTCAAGGTCACAAGATCCTCGTGTGTGATATGCATTAGAATTATGGTTGTTCACCATAATTATAATTACCTCCTTTTCACACATCTACTATTTCAAGACTTCAAATCTTGATGACAGCCAATAGAATTTCTTCAGATCCTGATAGAACCTGGGTGGATGAAATACTTTGATTTCGAAAACTTGTGGGTTATGGGCTTACCATGCTTCTGCTGTGCTAGGTGGATCGTAAAGAATCGTTTTATTCTTTACCTTTAAAAAGTCAACATCGGAATAAAATGCTATCACAAGTCTTTGTTAAAATTTTCATACCTAGTGGTATTGAAATCATTTGACATTGTATAGATTCTTGTGTGTTTCCTTGTAATTATGTTGCAGATATAAACAGAAATTTTTTAGATACGGAGATATGGAATGAGTAATGTCATGGATTTGATTATGATTTTGTAAGAGAGTTTACTAAATCTAGTGAGATACAGATTTGGAATGAATAGATATTGAAGGTAATAAAGGTAATAATGCTAAATGATTAAGGAATTGTTTTGTACAAACGGATTGAAAGAAACTAGTTTGTTACGTATGTATATATACTTAAGCCTTACTTATTTATAATTTGTCACTATACAAAAAGAAGAATTCAACTCTTTGTAAAGTGAGAATTTATAAATTCATAGTTCAGAGATTTATAATTTCTTATTCAAATGAAGAAACGTGACCTAATTCATTTCAATAAGATGATCATTAAATCGTCTTACCTAAGCATAAAAACACAATATGGTAATGTGTAGAAAATGAATTGTTAGATAATATTGAGATGTTGATTGTACTGACGCCCATATAATCGAGGATGATAATTTATGTTGCAAATGTATGAGGAGAGTATTCAGAGTTTGAACATAATAGAATTGAAAAACAATGTAGAGTTTTGATACCACCGGATAACAAGATGTAATGAAATCGTCACTTTATTATTTCATGGATAACTTTACATATGAAAAAGAGTTGATACTTATGCTAAGTATCTTGTAGTAGGATAAAAGTAACAGACGGCGAGGATTGATGATTGGGGTTTTTAGATTGAAGAAGATTCTAATGAGAGTTGAATATCTGAGAGTTGTTCTAGGGAGGATGAAATCCTAAGTGAAACAAATATTTAAGATCATCTCTAAAGTATGTTTTCTTGTAGGCCCTTGTTGTTGCTTTTGGCAATGATTTCGGCATAATGCCTTTCTGTCCACAGGTATTATAGGTTACGGATACGTTTGTTGGTTGTTTCCAGAAGCAGTTTTCTGAAGTCTTGGGTCAGATTGACCTATCTTTTTGCAAGTTCCCGACAACTTGACAAGTGCAAGGACCTATGTGATGTAGGGTGCACCTTTCACACAAGGGACGATTCCCAGTATACCCATTGGTAGCAGTATATGTCCTGAAGGTTTCTTGCTTCTTGTTCTGCTGCTGGTGGTGATCATTGTTACGGTTGTTATTGTTATAGTTATTCTGATAGTTGTTGTTGATGATGTTTCCCTTATCCTCAAGCTTTCGTTTATGATCATTAGCTTCTTGCACAGAATCATGCTTTATTATCTGATCCATTAACCTCTGGGCTATGTTGATGGCTTCCTCCAAAGTTTGAGGCTTTGAGGCAGTAAAATTCTTCAATACTTCTAGGTTAATCATTTGTTGATGACTTCCATAAGTTTCTCGGCATTTGGTACCAAGTTTGGCATAAGACGGTAATTCTTGGAATCTCCTTATGTAAGTCTTAAGCTTCATTTCCTTTTACTAACGACAGGTGTAAAATTTCGTCTTCCATTTTCATTGGATTTCAGTTCGAGGCTATACTTATCACGGTTAGAGTCTTTTTCAATTCGGTCCAAGTGATTTGATTGGCTTGTGATCTATTTCCAATAGGGTGAGTTGTATGAATTTCCTCAAAACAGGGCATCATCGGTTAATAGTACCGGTTGCTTATGTCATACTTTGTTTCTTCGCAACAGTGGCTACGATGAGAAAATACTAATTACAATCCGCTCTAATCCATCGAATGAGGGCTAGATATTCCGTTCTATTAAGTAGATAGATTGATAGCTAACGAATCTGTATAGTTCCCGTTTTTGCTACAGGAGTTCCAGTAGGTCCGGTGTTCCTTATTGGGATTACTAGCACTTGCCATTGATGCAGCTTGTGCTTTCAGAGCTGAGGAAATGCCATCATTAATTAGTTGTCGGATGGCAGCTAAAGTTATGGCTGGTGTTTCAAATGTTGACGTCCTTTTGGGAGGCATTCTATCCACGAGATAACACGTAGTAAGAATGACATCATAAGTTTTAGAAGGTAATACTTAAAAGAAAATGTGATGTTAAAATGCTTAAAGAAAGAACATGATTATTTTGAATTTTTAAGACATCTTTGGGGTTATGGTTCTGATTACATGAGACGGTTGATAATAATGCAATTGGTGGAAATGATGATGAAAGAGCGATAAATTGGAAACAATAAGCTACGGAAATGGGATGGCCTATATTAAATAACTTGCCTTTTACTGTCCTATAGTCTAGTTTTTACAAGCGTTTTATTTATACAACACATCCCTTGGGGATAAGCTATAATTAGTTTAAGAAGTTTGTTGAATTGTGAGTCGGTCGATCGACATTTCCTAAAAGATCTCTGAATCTGGTTTGGTGACAAGCTTGGATCTTCTCTCAATGATTGGTTCGAGATTGACAATTTTTTTAGTGTGCTAAAAGCAATTCTTATCTTTTTGCACCTAACCGCTTCTTTTGAAAGTATGATAATCAGACGTATGGATTTTCTTGAGTTTGGTCATTATAGTTCATCACTATTCCTGTATGATATCATTCTTTCAATACGTCCTTCCGCCATTTTCTCGATGTGGTGATGATAGAGTTAATCTTATGTAATTTAAATATTTCGGACTTGTTTCTCTTGTGTTTCAGTTACATCTTATCTGATCATTTTCCTATTTCAAATACCTGAGGAGGGTAGGAGTATAAAATGAGGAAGATGGTGATACCAAATTACAAGTTTGATTCCGTGATGAATTATGATACAGTAGTTTGAGGAAGAACTTTATAGATGGCTGGCGCAATGGATTTATTCTTATGTGGTATTAGTTCTTCAGGAACAAAAAAATATCGGGGATCAAATAGGTAGTGATGGTGGTAAATCCAGAGATGGAGTCAACAAAAATAGCTGGGTGTAGTAATAGGATCTGGTGATGTTGAAATAGGTAAAAAATTTCCTTAGCATAAAATGACTTGTAGTCCTTCAAACAAGGTTTATGTAAAAATATGAGAATTACCAGTGGAATAGATTATCGATAGGTTAGTAGGTTTTCGAAGAGTGAAAGAATTGCTTCCAATGAAGCTGGGTAAAATAATTGATGAGAACGAAGTATAATTAAGGATATTCATAGAGGAAAAAGCATCCTCAAGATCGGAAGTAGGGTGGTTGGGAGAAGACATCGTTCTGTTAACAACCTAGTTGTAAATAACATAAGTTATTTATGATATAATATAATTTAATAATTATGTATCTTTACATGCTGATCCGTATTGTAGTGGTACAGAGGACTTTGATGGCTAGAAAAGAAATGTGGTTATAGTTAAGGTTTTGACCTTGTTCTCTATAACCATGGCGCTGATACCAATCTGTAAACACCCCAATACATTTTTTTACAAATATAGCAGACGGGATAGCTATCTGGTATTATTCATGGATTATAACAATCATAATCATAGGAAAACGACCCAAATGAGTCGTTTATTCAAAGATATGTTATCAATTCATTTCAAATCTGAAGTTTTACAAAGGCAGGCCCCAAAAATATTGTTAACACAGTCAATGTGAATGATAAACAAGTTTTAGCCATCTTCATGTCCATGCCACTCTGTGCCGTATATTGCTCAATAACCTGAGATAAACATGCTAAAAAGGCAACACAAAGTTGGATGAAGTTCATAGGTTGATAACAGTTTGAATAATGTCATAATCGTAATATTTGTACATAACACAACTTATTATGAATTTGTTATTGGTTTATGATCTGGTCACGTTATTATATACCCGTTATTTGTAATAATTGCAACGAATGCAATTATCATAGTAACCGTGTATTATTGCGTTATTGTCTTGTTTGGTCTGTTGGTCTTGTCTGGAATTTGATTATAGTATAGTCTTTGGTTAAGCTATGGGGCACACAAACTTGACTTGTGGTCTATATTTACCCCAAAATGAAGTGATATATATATAGAGAGGATAATGGCCCTCAGTGTAGGTAATTGCCATATACCTATGAAATTCAAATATAGTGTGTTTGGTTACCTATCCGGCTAACACAAACAGGATTCGTCAATCCCGATAGATCTATCCACAATATTTGCGTTCACCCGAAAGTGATTAATGGTCCATGATAATGAGGGACTTTTGGCATAAAGTAACTTAGACAGTAGTTGTAATAGTGTATCAGGATAGCATATAACTTGTAAAAACACTTGTATTCCTGGTTTAAGCATGTATAAGTCTTTGAAAAGTAATCACATTGTTATAAGATAAATGAGTATGTAAAAGAGTTTGTAACAAGCATGTATCCCCCTCGCGGGTTTATAAAACATGTAAAATAAGTAAAGGCGAGGTTATGAATCTTTCACCTGACAGGTACGATGTAATAATATTCCCCAAAATGAAACTGAGACCTTTATCACAATTTAACCGGGAAATGTTGATATAGTAAAATGATAGTAAACAGCCACGTCATGCAACCTGAATAATATGTTGAGTCTTAGGAAGATTGTACTCTAGAACTTTAGTTTTAAGAGTTATGAGTTTTTGATTGAAGAGTTTGGAATTATTGTTATCACGTTCGGGCCATAATAATCAGAAGTAATTCAGTAAAAGTTTGAGGAGCTACCAAGATGAAACTCCATAATATGAATCTCCCTTAGCTATTGTGATATCGATATAATGGTTTTAACGTTTTGATCAATATCTGGAAATTTAAGCACGAGAAGCATTAATTAAAGTTTTTTGTTGGATCCATGTTTGAGATGATTTTATACTTTTTCAAAATGTTACATTTTAGACCATGGGGTTTGAAAAGTTGCAAAAATATCCTTTGTTGTTTGCACTTTTTACGACTATGGTCCCTCAACTTTGAAAGATATTTGCAAGTAATACCTTAGACTTTGAAAAGTGACATAATAGACCCCTGTAGTTATAACTTTGGTAAAATGACATTTATAGTCCTTTTAGTTATAAGTTTCCGAAAGTTACGATATATACCATGGATTATAATTACAAAACATGTCCAAATTGCCATGCAAGTTTAGTTTAACATTTCAATAGACATTTATAAGTTATAATAAACTAAAATATGAAGTTTGAACACAACGCAAGTTTAAATTAATGATTCGTTAAGCTAGGAAGTAAAACGGGTCAAATTAGGGTTTCAAACGGTAAAACGCGCGGGTTTTAAATTTCAAATTCTTCATTATCATAAATAGTTATTTTAACTATTTAAGCTTGCTAGGGATTGATTATAACAAATATATAATCATTTATAATTTATTTTTTAAGATAAACAGAAATTAGGGTTACGAGTGTAACGGTTTTGGATCAAAATGGAAAATAAGCATGAATTGAGTGATGAAACCTTTAACAAAGAGTATATTAGTGGATCATCATGAACCATTATAAGGGCTTTGTAGTAGCAGAAGTTGAAAACATTCACAAATGGGTTTCCTGGGTTTGAGCTTCAAGGATCAAAAATGGTGGAAATGGATCGTTTCGGGTAGTATTTCCACTCGTACGCCTTGTATCTTTACTCTGAGGCTTCAATTCTTTATGTATTCGCTTCTTGAACTTCTTTAATGATCCTAGGATCATAAGGGAGCAGAGGATTGCTGCTTATAAGGGTTATAGAGGAGGAGGTGTGGTGCAAGTTAGAATGAGCTATCTAAGGTCCTATTTATAGTAGTTTGAAGGAAAAGGAGTTAAGTAACACTTAGGATTTGTTCATGGAAATGTGTAGGGTCTAGTAGGTGATGTGTGGGAGCTATGGTGTGAGTTGTATGAGCTAGGATTGTAGATTATGGAGTTGGACACCTCCTATGTTTGCCACGGCTGAAGTAAGCAAAAGAGAGGCCATGTGCTCTCAATTTTGACCAAGGAATGGTCTAAGTAGGTGGGTAAGCTTCTTAAGGGTTTCTAGAAGGAGTTCATGTAAGAATTTTGCACTTGGAATGGTTTAAAATGGGTCAAAATTGATGGTGAAGGGGTTCGGGCTGTTTTGGGGTTCGACTAGGGTTTCACAAGTTTTCAAGCTTTTATTTCGTGTATAAATGATTAAGGATAGTTAATACATGTCCCTAAGGTCTGATATAAGAAGTATTAACAAAGATTAGCAATTGGTTTGGGTTAAAACGGATTAGAATTGAAGAAATGAGGTCACGGGTTTGATTAGGGCACGTTTAGGGTTTTCTTGACTTTCTTGGTTTATATTTTGCATACTCTTGATTAGGAATGATGGAATACAGATCCTAGAGCTTAAATAAAGTATTATCAATGAAGTTTGATCGTTGGTTTTAGTTAAAATGGGTTGAAATTGAAAGAATAAGCCGTAGCTTGGAATTAGGGTTCATATAAGGCTTTTAGGGTTTTCTAGCTTTGTAATTCTCGTACATTGTTGAAGCAAGGATGGTTAATGATGGATAAAGGTTTGTAAACTCATTTTATGGGTTTAAAATGACTCTTGGTTGCTTACTTGAGAATGAGATGGTCTGAAAATGAGTAAACGGGTCAAAATCACAATTAGGGTACAATTAGGGTTTTCTGGATTCGTTTCTTGTATAATTGAAGTAGAATGATGAAATGATAATGGATTATGATTGAGAATGTTGTAATTTATGTTATTATAACTTATTTAAGTATTGGTTTAGGTTTACAATGGATAAAAACGAAGAAACGAGTCATGGTTTAGAAACTAGCTCGGTTTTAGGGTTTAGGGTTTTGAATTAGGGTTTTGAATGTAAAAAGATGTATGAAAGCTTATGAATAGAATATTTAGGGTTTATACATTGTATAATGAGTGTAGTAGCTTGTACACAAGTGGTGGTGAAGAAATTGGAATGAAAACGGAGGTAAAATGGCTATTTTAGAGATCATGCTTAATGACTTGTATATTGAGCTTTTAAGGACTTGTACCTTTCTTTGGATAGAATGTATATTCATATGAGATGTTATGATACTTGTACATATGCTTTAGTAGCTTGTACATTCACTTTATATATTAATCTTTTATGGAATTAGGGTTTAGAGGTATACGATAACGGTTTAAAGCCCGTTTAGATATAACGTTGCGAATAGTACATTATAGGAATAATGTACCTTGTAAAAGGGATATGATGTTATTGACTTGACATGTTATGATGTTTGCTTGACATATATGAAGATAGGATGGTCATAGATAGGTTGCGTGAGCTCGTCTACTTTAGTTATGCAAGTTACATGACATACTGAGATATTGGCAATACAAGTAATAAAGCGAAAAATTTCCCCGTATAATTGTGATAATAGTAAAATAGGTTGATGAAAATTCTTGGGTTGTTATATGGGTTAATCCTAGAAATTTATCAGTTGAACATGTTCCTCTATCTAAATCCATAGTACTAATCATTGCGGTCTCGAGTGATATACCAGGCCAAGTTCTAAAGTCCACTACATCACCGGCACACTCATAATTTTGTGGAATTTTTAGAAACAGTTAGAAATGGATTAGGCTTAATTCTCACAATATGTATCAAGGGTTATACTGCGCTAGGTAATGTAACTAGTGATTTTTACAAAAGTCATGATGATTTTTTTTAAAATTTGGCCGTTTTAAGCACTTTGCATGTTATTTTGTAAAAAAGAAGACAAGTACGTTCTGATTCTCCACCCCCCCAACTTAAATTATACAACGTCCTCGTTGTATAGATAAAACAATTAAATAATAAGGGAAAATAGAATTAGAACGAAAAACTCCATGATGTTTTGCTCGTGATAATTCTCTAAGATGAGTTCTTGAGCAAAAAGTGTGTTGACTAGGGCTTTAGCATGCCCGGATAAGTTCAACACATGTCCTTTTCAGAATATACCATATCATAGTATCAGTAAGGTCATGCATAAAAGATTAGAAGACAAGTGCAATTTCTATCTCGCTACAATGGTACAAGAAAACAATTAAACACACAACTATACAAGGATCAATACGCCGTATCCCAAACCCTAGGATACATCGTATTGTTCCTGTAAAAAATAATTAAATACTGGAAATTAAATATTTAGTTTTTAAAACTGATAACGTCCAGACATCTCTATACGCCGTATCCAGAGGGGTTCGATACGCCGTATAGAGTGTCTGGCAAGACAGACTCGTGCAACAAACAATTAAAATGCGACAAACAATTAAAATGACCGGGTTGTCTCCCGGGAAGCACTTTTATTTCAGCTGGTCTTTAAGTTCGACCTTTTTCCTCTTCAACACTTTTGTATTTCAAGCAATGGTTTTCGAACTTGCAATCAATCAATGAGCCATGTTGTTGAACTTACTGCCAGTCTTGATTCTATCATACACAAGTAAACCGAGATCATATAATATATCAAGAGGAAATCGGTAATCAAAGTTTCATAAGTGTAATATACAGTATAGATCCACAAAAGATAATAATCAAAGGGGAAAGAGAACAAGGGTCGGGTTGGTTACCGGCATGAGGGGCTACGGAAGTGCTGGCATCTCCTGTCCTGGGTCTGACACGCCTCTGGTAGGGCATCCGTGAGCTACCGACAAGGGTGCTATCGAATGCCTGATAAGGATGGCCGCTGGCGTCCATGAGCTGTGTCATACAACTGATCAGCCAGGTGGAGACTCTAGACTGCTCTGTAGTGAAGCTCTCGACAACTCCTAGTAACCCTATAACATCATTCTGTAAATCACGCATATCCTCCTCGATCCTCTCAATCCTCTGTGACATGGTCCGGGGCTGAGGAGCGGGTGGAGGTGGCGGAGGTCCCTGTGCTGGTGCTGGTGCTGGAATCTCCTGAGCACCCTCATCGGCTATCGGACCAGCCTCATCGGCCTCATAGGCACCAGCCGCAGCAGCCTGCTGCCTCTCTGGCCCCTAGGCTACCCAAGCCCATGTGTCTCCAAACCTCCGACAGATGTTGAGCTTGGTAAGCTTGTGTAAATCAATCACTAGAAGCTCTCGGGAGATAATAGACAAACCTCTCTCAGTACCTCATCACTAACTAAACCAAAATGATCAACCAAATGTACAATGAAGTGTCCTCCAGATAACCTGGCTCCACTCTTCCTCCCCTCGGCATGCCTGAACAGATACTGGGCTAACAGATATGGGACGTTGGTAGTCCCCCGATCCATACTCCTAAGATAAAAGAGATCAATGCCGGTTACCTTCTTCGGCCCATGTCCTCTTCCAGAAATGGTGCATGCTATCATCCTGTGACATAGTCTCCTCACAGGGTCTTTGATATGAACATAAGAGGGAGCCGAACCCAAAAAATCTCGATCAGATGAAATCTTGATCAAATAATCCCTCAAGTTCCCCTTGTCGGGGACAATCCTCTCGCTTTGAGTCCAGTATGCTCTAAACCCATCCTATGCCATCTCCTGCTCGGTGTGTAGTCCTAATGCCAGAATAAACTGCCTCCATGTCATCCTCCTCCTAACACCTCCTAGCTGAAAACATACCCATCTTAGTATCACTCATCTTACAGGTGCTAAGAAACTCTAAAATAAACCCGCGAACAAGAGGACCTCGGATCTCAAACAACCTCCTCCAAGCATGACTCACAAATACCTGCTTCCTATCCTCACCAGTATATACCATCCTCAATCTCACAACCAAATCCCGCCTCATCTCAGGAGTCAATCCCTCAAAGTCAAGTATGTACACTCGGTTAACCGATCT